>CAJQUW010012800.1:0-75672 GCA_907163375.1 Prostheceraeus crozeri | reverse complement strand
TGGTGGATTCGAACCACTGACCCCTGACCACAAGCATCCACGCATTAGTAACAGAGCTATCAACACGCTACGGCATACCCAAGGAACATCGCAGCACTAAGCAGTGAATAGACTCCACTGAGTTTGGATAGGGCGCTCGCAGGTGATCAGTATCTGATGAGAACACCTGCGGCA
Source organism: Prostheceraeus crozeri (assembly GCA_907163375.1). Taxonomy (NCBI): domain Eukaryota; kingdom Metazoa; phylum Platyhelminthes; order Polycladida; family Euryleptidae; genus Prostheceraeus; species Prostheceraeus crozeri. Next base: position 75,498 of record CAJQUW010012800.1, on the reverse strand, counting down.
CCCATTAAGTTATCATGGGCAACTACGAGGTTGATGAGGGCGCTGCAGATATTGGGGAGTCACATGCAAATAATCAATCATCAATGGAGCTGAGACTAACACACCGGTTACACAGAGAATGGTCACCAATTTTTTTGAAAAATTGAAGAGCACTGAAGGAGTACCTCAAAGGAATAGAAAAACCACATCCTTGATTTTGAGGTAATAAACAATCTGTTCTCACCTCCTTACTGTATTCAGTAAGGATTCACAAGTAGATCTATTTCGAGCATCTTGACGCTTCAACTTAAATTACTAGGTTCACAAATCTCGACTTTTCAAAACATTTTGGACGAAATATGTAATAGATAACTGATAATAATACAACTTATACTAACGGTTAATCAGAATGAATTAATCTCTAATTGCACAACCTGTTATGACAAAACCCATGGATATCTGAATGATGTCGAAATCTATAATTCAGACAAGCAGATAACTCAACCTCGTTCCCAGTCACGTCTGTCATATCTGTCATACTGCTTCGGCGATATTGTACGTTTTTCCACGGGTATTGACGAGAAATCACAACACGAGGGAAGTTTCTGAATGCACGTCCGATTCGGTGCAAAAAACATATCATCATGTCCCTTTACCGAATATGCGTTTGCTTTACAGAAGAACTTGGAGAGTAAAAACTATCTTACTATTCAGTCTCATCAAACAGTTGCAGCAGCAGATGCTTCCTCCATTTGTGCTACGTTTTATTGCAGCAGAGAAAGTCATCGAATTGCCTCTTAGCATCATCTAACTATTGTCGAGTTCTCCATTTGGCAACACATCTTTTCATACACTCAATGGGCAGCAATTCACGAGTGATTTCATCACAAACATGCATTACTGTGTCTCTGTTTTCTGATGCCAGATTGAGGCGGAACAAAACGATTATCACATCCAAAGAGACTTACAGAACAACGCTTTCACCAACAACGCCACTTCCGAGACGCAATCAGACAATTCCTCACATTTGAAAAAAGAACTTCCGATTATTCTTCGATTGTGTTCAAGTGACGACCGTTGTTAGGTGTTTGGTTATTATTTGACCATTGATGAAGAAATACGGAATGATTTCATCGACATTTGGACACCGTCGACAAAAATATCTGAATAATTTATTCCTGAGCAAAATATATGATTGCCTGTAACTCAGGAATTAGAATGGCATAATTGCCGATCCATCGATAACTTCATCATTACGTTTATCTTCGATTCATTGATTATCCTCTGTAAACACCCGGTGGGAGCGGCCATCAAACGGAAAAATGGTCGCCATCATTGCGAAAATCTGCTGTAACCCGAAAACAAATGATTTTAAGGCCCTATAATGTATTACGAACAGATATAAAGTCCACCATTTTCTTTCATTTGCAACTATTTTTACGCCAATCAGTTGTATATATGTCAAAAAATGACCTCTTAATTCAACATGGTCGCCATCATTGCGAAAATCTGCTGTAACCCGAAAACAAATGATTTTAAGGCCCTATAATGTATTACGAACAGATATAAAGTCCACCATTTTCTTTCATTTGCAACTATTTTTATGCCAATAAGTTGTATATATGTCAAAAAATGACCTCTTAATTCAAAATGGCCGCCATAATTGCGGAAATCTGCTGTAACCCGAAAACAAATGATTTTAAGGCCCTATAATGTATTACGAACAGATTTAAAGTCCACCATTTTCTTTCATTTGCAACTATTTTTATGCCAATAAGTTGTATATATGTCAAAAAATGACCTCTTAATTCAACATGGCCGCCATAATTGCGGAAATCTGCTGTAACCCGAAAACAAATGATTTTAAGGCCCTATAATGTATTACGAACAGATATAAAGTCCACCATTTTCTTTCATTTGCAACTATTTTTATGCCAATAAGTTGTATATATGTCAAAAAATGACCTCTTAATTCAAACAATGGTCGCCATCATTGCGAAAATCTGCTGTAACCCGAAAACAAATGATTTTAAGGCCCTATAATGTATTACGAACAGATATAAAGTCCACCATTTTCTTTCATTTGCAACTATTTTTATGCCAATAAGTTGCATATATGTCAAAAAATGACCTCTTAATTCAACATGGTCGCCATCATTGCGGAAATCTGCTGTAACCCGAAAACAAATGATTTTAAGGCCCTATAATGTATTACGAACAGATATAAAGTCGACAATTTTCTTTCATTTGCAACTATTTTTATGCCAATAAGTTGTATATATGTCAAAAAATGACCTCTTAATTCAACATGGTCGCCATAATTGCGAAAATCTGCTGTAACACGAAAACAAATAAATCTAGGGCCTAAGCATTTATGTAGTACCAACGTATAAGTCTTTATTTCTCCTAACATATCTACCGCATCTTACATAAATAAATTCAAGACACAGTTAGAAAATCCTACAGATCTCTGTCCTAATGAACCTTTAAGACAGCGCATACATTTGAAAGCGAGCAATTTTCAAAAAACAATTTTTTGAATCATTGACAAATGAATGGGTGATAAGGTGAAGTGTTCATTAAGTCGCACAAAAAGACAACTGAAACGAATAAATGTTTTCAGCAAATTTGTACCATATTTTAAATGGTTGATTGGAGCTTTGCCACACTTCTCCCATATGGTGGCAAAATCCCTGTGGACAGACGGGCTCGCTTGGTAACAATATTTTCCGAAACATAATTGGTGGAATCGACAGAATTGTACCGGATGGTTTGAGCAGCTGTCGTGACGCTGATCCCAAGATCGTTAACAATTCGGAATTCAGAAATCGAAGTAGCCAAGTCCGGCGAGAGGTTTTTTCCAAAGCGAGCAAGCGGACCGTTGTTAAACTTCAACAAGCGAACAAGTCTATCCACAGGGATTTTGCCATCTTATGGGAGAAGTGCGGTAAAGCTCCAATCAATAATTCAAAATGTGGAACGGCGAAGATCATAGCTATCTAATGTGCGGAATCTTTAAGTTTTCTGTTTGGACTGTCCTATCAACAACACTCAGGCGGGCGTTCAATTCCATTCTCCGACACCTATGTAGGCCCAAAAAATGCATCAAAAGATTGGATAGCTGTCCATGTAATATCAAGGATATTAAAAATTAATAAATGAAGCAAATAGGAATTTTTGAAACATTTATCGCCAATCAGAAGTACCTTCAGAAAAAAAGACAAAAAATTGGCAGCGCAAAAATTCTGAACCAATAAAAAAAACATCTGCACACTGCCGTTCGTTATTCTGCTGGAAATTGGTTAAATGAAAGTTATAACCAGATTCTTTCGTGATCATAAAATGGCCTACGTGTGATCATATGAATTTATTGCATGCTTCCTTTTTGTTTAGATTCTGCGAAGATAATTTTGACACACCTGTTTCTGAGCTTTTACGTTATTTAATTTAATCAATGAGTCAACATGGAATCTTAAAAATCAAAAAATGAATTTCGCCACAATAGCAAGTCAAAGCAATTTGCCTGCACATTTTGAATATCCAACACAAGAAACAAATGCAATTACGCCTATTTATTCTTAATAATGACTAATTAATTTGGTGGAATATACACTAGAGAAGGGGTCAAGAGAAGCCTAGAGAAGAGGGGGGGGGGGGGAGAGAAGCCATCGCATTTTTATCCAAATTCAACAATCATTGCAGTTTGAATGATTTACAATGCACAGGGAAGTTCATTTCATCAGGGCATAAAATTGTGAAATTTCGCCCAGGGTAGAGAGAAATGTCATATGTGGATGCTGATTGGGTTAGTGCTGCTCAGTGTCAGCGGTGCATGTTTGATGAAGGAAAATGAAAACAATTAAATTGCAGTTACAGGTTGTTGTAGAATAAGTTTGATGAAATATTAAATTAACTACATTGAAACCATTTTCCAATTCTCATCTTTTCATTTCATCACCAAAGACACGCAATATTTCTTTTTCAATGCGTTTGGTCCTTTTAAACAATTTCCAACAGAAAATATGATGCTAAATAATAGACAGATCATCGTAAATGTAACTCAAAATGCGGAGAAACTCCTTTATTGAATTCGAAGCGTTTTCATCTTCAAAACTGACAAAGAACCTCTCGAAATATTCTTTTTCAGATGAAAGTTCACAAACTCCCGACTTTGACTTTGTTCAGTAGTCTTTATCGGCATTCAACTGAACGCTTTTTTGACATCTATGATGGATGAACGTGTTGAAAATGAAACTCCAACACACAAAATATCTCTTCCAGTTCTAAGATGGCATTTGTTTTCAGCGACACTTCCTACAGGAGAAATTCATTCATCTATTCCATCGACGATGTCAATTACTACAAAAAACCCGTGTGAAAGGTCTTCAACGTGATGCTAAAAGTAGTCCTCTACAACACTCTACCAAAGATGTCGCGATTTTCAATTCAAGGAATTGAGAGGAATACTTAGGACCGGTATCCAACGTGAAATCAGCTGTATGAAACATCAAAGAAATAAGAATCCGTTCTACAATGATCAATTTTACATCAAATAAATGCTAATCACCTGAGGAATAATTAAGAGCAACGGCGCTGCATAACACAACTTCTTGTATCAACTTGTACAAGGGCCAGTTAAATATTCTACTTTCGATACACAAACAATTATTATACTTTCCACGCTTTTACACGGGCTTCTGGTATTCTTAGCGATTTTCTGGAGTCTGGATCTTGCCTTCAATGGGCGCTTGCTGGACTGACGACTTGCAATCAGATAAACATTAGCTTGAAATTCTCTATCTTCAATAGTACTTTCTTCCTCGGCTCCGAATACTGTACTGGCGAGAAAACTGGCCAATTATTTATTTTTGCAAGGCGGCCGGCCAATGGCCGGTTTCTTAATGAATTATTTCTTTAGGCTAGTGATTAAAGAGTCGGCCAACTTTGTAACAACTTGTATCAACAACTGCTATAAGTGTCCTCTGAATAACCTACAGGTTTCTATAGACTAGGGAGCTGCATTGAGCACGAATTTAAATGTGAAGCGTATCAGTTTCATTGAAGATTACAAACAGGCAAAATTAGTCATCAGGAACAGCCACCGAGCAGCAATAAGGAGAGCATGCGGACTGAGTCCCCAAAAGTGAATAAATAATTAGTACATTACAGTACTAAACAAGTTTCGCACTCATTGTGGTACATCTAGTGTTTTATCATGGTGTAATTATTGTTTTTGAGATTGTTGGAATTCAAGAAACAGTATTTGTTTGACTAATTGGACTTTTTTTTAAAAATTCGGCCTTCCAACAAATTATTTACTTTCCCGAGGTGAAATCATTTATCTTTCGAAATAGTCGTTGACCGGTTTTCCGCCAGTACAATAGTTTCTTTGTCCGATGAGTCGCTGATTCATGGGAATTCGGCTGCCTTATCACTATTACAAGATGATTATACCGAGTAGCGTGACTCTCTCTAACAGAAATCCATTTTCAGGAATTTAAAGGTATCAAGAAAGTATCCACATGTCAAGACAGGATGGTTTGAGAAGTTGATTCCGAAGTGACATGTAACTTCTATACTGTAGGTGCCTCTACACGAGGCAGAAAAGTTGCGGCACTGCTGTCAGACGATGAGGCGTGAGAAACACTGCTGTGAGAACTGAAGTTCAAGCGATCTCCAATGACCTGCATTTGGTGCGCTTGTCTGTCAGAAACTCACAGCGGCAACTTCACGAAATTGTTCACATTGGAGAATGAGATAGAAAATGAAAATGCGGAAAGTTGCCATTTCCTCAGTAGCAGTGTGGCTAACGATTTCGGATTTCAATTTTGCAGAACTTTTTGCATAATTTTGAAGGATTTTTAAGAAATTTGCATGATCATTTAGTAGTCATGTATCAAGCATTTCAGTTGGACAGTTCCAATAACTGATTACTAGAAGTGTGTTACAACTTATTAATGAATGTATAATTATCAATACTGCAACAGTTGTCGCATGTGGCGAATGAAGGAGACCTAGTCGGCACAAGTAACAATTTATATTGATTTCTGTAACATAATTTGCCAGAAAAACAAATTCTTAATTCGGACAAAAACAAAATCTTTGGCTGATTGGCATATGTGAATTAAATCATTATCTAACATGCTCAAACGTCAAAAAGGGATAACGTCGCCATTTTCATCATCGAACGTATTCAAAATAGCACCGGTCAAGCCCATGAAGTGACTTAAGTTGCCAATTCATTATATTACTAGATATCCAGGACTTCATTCATGTTAATTTATCTATGTTGTACAACGTGCTATGAAACTAATGTACATAATGGTGAGTGAAAATTGCATAGAAATCAAAAATAAACCATTTCGTGATCATGAGTCATCACCAGCGCAGTGGTGATTGGTCGAAAACATTAGATGATGAAAATCACCAAGTTTTCCCTTACAATAATGGGTTCGCCATCCTCCAAAACAATAATCGTTGGCAGTTACTAGAATTACTAAGATCGCAGGTACATTATATTTGTATCAGACCCAGGAAACACTAAATCAGTACAACAAACATAATTCCCAGTGATAAATAATTTAAAATTACTACTTCTTTTGAATGAGGTGACTTTTATAGTAGTTATAGAAGTATATTAGAAGTTATTAGAAGTTATGGTAATATGACCTTATTGGTAATATAATAAGCACTCACGCAGTTGATGGCTATGCCACTTAGATTCATACTGAGAAGATATTCATTGCGAACGGAATATGGTCTGAACATTCCAATGAGAATTTTTGTGCCATCATATTGCTCAATAAATCATTAGTTAATGCTTTTGCAAATTCTAAAAATCAACCTCCAGTCCTTTAAGGGTCGAAGTCGGATACGGCCATTTTCACATTACCGATTCAAACAATGTCCGCGGCCCACTTTGGATATTAGAATCGGTGACGGGCCACGCGTTGCCCACCACTGGTGTAGGTTATGCATAGGGTTGCTAAAAATACCTATGTGAATTTTAAATAAAAGAGATCACAACTTCTTTAAAGTCTTGGAAAACTTTCCAAGGTAAAAGACCAATCTACCGCAGTAAAAGCGATTTATTCGCGACATGTCGAAGCACAACTTTGTCGTTAGGCGCTATTTAGGCAATTATATGATGATTACAAAAAAGTAATTGCAAAATATCTTTTACTTTCGAAAATTATCGCTTATGCGTCTACCTATACACGCCTGAGTAACAAGTTGAAAGCTGACTGAGAAAGTCTTCTGCTTAAAAACAGAGAAATTAGTAAGATCAACTACGCGAAAGCTCTATTCATCACCCTGATCATCATCTAGCGTTTGACATCCGTCTTTCCGCTGTCGGCTTTATGGTTCATCTTATCAAAATTTCTTTTAACCAAAAACTGCAATTTGCGTCCCATTGGATTTACATGTTTTTCTTTGATCCTGTCTGACAAGAAGAGGAACTCATCAGAGAACTCGGCACACGTGCAGATTCGTAGTAGGCAGAAGATGTACACCATTCTGTGAAAGTCTCATTGTCGGCCTCGTTCCCTGCAGAAACTCGCTCTGGCTGACGGACTATGAGGTGTACATCATTCTGTGAAAGTCTCATTCTCGCCCTCGTTCCCTGCAGAAACTCGTGCTGGCTGCCGGACTATGAGGTGTACATCATTCTGTGAAAGTCTCATTTTCGGCCTCGTTCCCTGAAGAAACTCGTGCTGGCTGCTGCCGGACTATGAGGTGTACATCATCCTGTGAAAGTCTCATTGTCGGCCTCGTTCTCTGAATAAACTCGTGCTGGCTGCCGGACTATGAGGTGTACATCATTCTGTGAAAGTCTCATTGTCGGCCTCGTTCCCTGCACAAACTCGTTCTGGCTGCCGCACTATGAGGTGTACATCATTCTGTGAAAGTCTCATTTTCTGCCTCGCTCCCTGCAGAAACTCGTGCTGGCTGCTGCCGGACTATGAGGTGTACATCATCCTGTGAAAGTATCATTTTCGGCCTCGTTCCCTGCAGAAACTCGTGCTGCCTGCCGGACTATGAGGTGTACATCATTCTGGGAAAGTCTCATTCTCGCCCTCGTTCCCTGCAGAAACTCTTGCTGGCTGCCGGACTATGAGGTGTTCATCATTCTGTGAAAGTATCATTCTCGCCCTCGTTCCCTGCAGAAACTCGTGCTGGCTGCCGGACTATGAGGAGTGCATCATTCTGTGAAAGTCTCATTGTCGGCCTCGTTCCCTGCAGAAACTCGTGCTGCCTGCCGGACTATGAGGTGTACATCATTCTGGGAAAGTCTCATTCTCGCCCTCGTTCCCTGCAGAAACTCTTGCTGGCTGCCGGACTATGAGGTGTTCATCATTCTGTGAAAGTATCATTCTCGCCCTCGTTCCCTGCAGAAACTCGTGCTGGCTGCCGGACTATGAGGAGTGCATCATTCTGTGAAAGTCTCATTGTCGGCCTCGTTCCCTGCAGAAACTCGTGCTGTCTGCCGGACTATGAGGTGTACATCATTCTGTGAAAGTCTCATTGTCGGCCTCGTTCCTTGCAGAAACTCGTTCTGGCTGCCGGACTATGAGGTGTCCATCATTCTATGAAAGTCTCATTTTCGGCCTCGTTCCCTGCAGAAACTCGTTCTGGTTGCCGGACTATGAGGTGTACATCATTCTGTGAAAGTCTCATTTTCGGCCTCGTTCCCTGAAGAAACTCTGGCTGCCGGACCATGGTATCAGAACCCGCTTCTTATACACCGCTTTCATATTTACGATTCGAATCCGTGGATGCGAGCGACTCTGCCAAGTTACGTTAATGAGGTTGCAATAGCCAAAATGTTGTATCGTTAATATTATCCAAAAAAGAGAAAATACAAACATGAAAGTTGCAATGGGTCGGATATAGGAATTTTAATACTAGCTGAAGCAAGAATGACAGCTTTTAATAGTAACTGTGGCTTCTACGAGACGAAATACGGTGCATCACATTATCTGATAATCAAATGATGACTTCTGAATAGCAAGTTTTGATTCTGATTTGTCTAATATCCAACTTGTTACTTTAAAGCTCCTCTTAAATTCAGGAAGATTCTAAGGTTCAAAGAGTTAGTTGTTCAACTTCTTCTGAAAATTATTTGTTTTTCCAAGAGATAATGAAAAAAGCACCAACGTTCTTGGTGTTTTTTCCTCATCTCTTGGAAACTTAAATGGATAAACTCCTGATAAATCGGAGCACCTACATAACCTAAAAAAACAACTGCTATTTCAAAACAGCTTCTTCTACAGGTACTATTTCGGTAGAAGCAGCTGTGCAGTAAATGAGTGCGTACCCAAACCTAAGATCTTCTCCAGAAGCACACGCAGAGCTAATGCACTCACATACTATCATGTGAGCTTAGAACGCGCACGTACTGTGAGTCGCTCGAAAAGCATTTTTGTTTGCACGGCACAGCTTTGGAATCAGCTTCCCCAGATCACTTTCCCTGACCAATACAATCTTGAAACTTCAAGAGGCGTGCGAACAGGTTTCTGATGGGGACAGCTTAATCAGATTAGGAGATCTGTTTTTTCCTTTTATCTATTTAAAATAATACAATTTGGTACTTTTCATTGAGTAACCCATAGCTTCGTTCATGGCTCATAGCTGTGCTAAGGGTGAAAATTCTGTAAAAATATCATCATTTGTCGCCGACTGCCAGGAAGACTTGACAAGCCTCTTTCAAGAGGATATTAAGACGCTAGTAGGGTCCGGGAAGTGACTATAAGCGAGAAAGTGAGTATCAGTCGCCTGCTGTATCTCGTCGGAGTATTGACGGTGCACTCTGCTCAGTTGACACCTTTCATACTTGATCACCTTCAGAATTGAATTCCTGCAGCATTCGATTGCATGATGACAGAGGCAGCGGTACACCGGCAGCCAGGTGATGAGAATGATGTCAACTTATGTAACACGAGATAGAAGTTAATGAAGAAGGATCGCACGTCGTCCGTGAAATCCTGTCAAAGAAGAGGCACGCGAGAAATCAATCATTTATAGCGAAAAAGAGGCAATCTACTAACACATTTTCACCACCTCATGGCTTGAGTAATCTTCCACAATCTTTAAGAAGATAATTAATGAGCAGTGAAAACCAGTATGAGTGTTAATTTCCGCTTCTGACGATGAACGTCACCAAGGTCATCTTAGGACAGATTAGGGATGTAACGGTTCACCTATCAGGCGTTATATTTCTGAGAAAAGCCTAGCCGTGAATTTGTTTATGTCATACAAACTTGGAGGTCATTAACCCACAGTCTGATATAGCCTACAGCACGAAATGCATCTCACCTATGCTACAGTTAAAGCGCAAAAGAATATACTTAATTACAGAGCTAATTTGTAACTAATTAATTTGGCAGACAACTGACAGAGGCCGCTCATTTTTAAAGTACATGTGTATTTCCGGACTGATGCAGTCGAACCTCTACAAAGTGAATCTCTCCTCAAAGTGAATTAAATTTTTGATCCCATCAAAAATTGCGTACTTTGGGCTTGTTACGTATCTCTACATAGTGAACCTCTTCATAGTGAATAATCTCTTCATAGTAAATATACGTATTTCTATTTTTTTTCTATTTGTATTTTGTATTTATTCAATAAATGACAACAGCTGGCGCCAATTACAGTCATTATGACGAAAAATATGACAAACATTAGGATAAAGGCGATAAAAGATAGATAAAACCTATGATCAAGTTTAACAGAAAATATTAAGTAAAAGTCAAACACAGGTTGGCATGTTCATGAAAGGAAATTCTCGGATCGAAAAAATCCACAGAGGTCAGAGAATTCGCTGAGGCAGTGGTACGCGCAATAAAATCGGTTTTCCTTGAAGTGAGACCTCGGTCACTATCAAAGGAAAAAACCTTAGAATGTCTCGTACGTCTGATAGGAACATGTAAATAAATTGAAGAAGTTAGATATGAACAATTGATTTCACTGTGCAACACCTTATGAAAATACTTTGTCATTTTTCTGGCGCCTGGCTTCTAGGGTTGTCAAATGAAAAGTTTGACACAACTGCAAATAGTCATCATTATCATACTTCAACTTGCGAATAAAACATAATTGTTTGACAAATTTCTTTTGCACGCGCTCTATTTTCTGGATTAAGTATTTGGCTTGAGGAGACCAAACACTCGAACAATAGTCAAGATGAGACCTAACATGCGCATTATAAACGGCTTTTACACTGTAAATTGAAAAGGTCTAACAGGGTGTAAATGTCGGTCTAAATCAGAAATTAACTTTATTATTTTAGATATCTATGCATCAGACATAGCAATCATAGTTGCTGTCTGTTGTATGATGACTAGAAAAATAGCATTGGGGGCCTATGCTCCTTTAAAAACAGGATTAAGTATATCATTAGACCCACACTTAGACTGTGTTAAACCCTTTCAATTTACAGTGTATGGTATCAACATCGCAAAAAGGTCTCAAAATCCTACGAGTGAAACCCAACATGCGAAAAGCTTTCCTAACAACTGTATTCACATGTAAAGAAAAATTCAATTTAGAGGTAAAATATACACCGAGATCTTTTACTGGCGAAAATTTCCTATTCCCTCTATTGTCTCAATCTTTACATAATGAATATTTTACATCAAGTGTGTATTGCTCTTTAATGATTCTTCGTAATTAATACGCATCCCATGTACATGTACTACCTCTACTGAGGCGAATAGTTCAATGATGCTTATTACTCCTAAGATTCGTAAGTTATTAAATTCTCTGTAGTTGTAAAAGGTCAACGTCTACTCAAATCTTTTTAATTTCAGTTATAAAAGGTCTTCCGTCGGTTTTAATTGAAGTTACAGTACTGTCTCAAATGAAAACTAGTGAAGACTCTTTGCAACTACAACAACTATTTGAATCGAACATCGATCCGTCTTTGAGAGCTGTTTTTAATTGAAGATTGAAAGTTATAAAAGTCTACGAGTCTTCTATCTAAATTTAGATACAAATTAATAGTTAATGTGGCTAATAGTTTCTAGTTAACGTCCGTTTTTTCGTGTTTTCAAGCGTACCGAAGGTTGAGTCAGATCAGCGAATTCTTTGAAAGGAAAAGTGACCTTGCGGTTTGATCAACAAGCTTTTGATCGAATAGAAAACATGATTGCTTCTGTTGACGAGCGACCTACTGTACAGACACGTTATTTCTATCTTTCATAACTAATTATGTATTATTTTATAGCAGTTACATTCCACATCTTGAGTTTGCATTATCATTTAATATGACATTGCGATACAATACAGTATTGCTGGTACTTACCCCTATAAAATTTGTTTTCTAAGTACATGTGTTAGTTTTAATGGCGTTGTATGATTGTTTTGACTTTATATTCTTACTTTAAAACCAATATAACATCAATTTTAAATAAACTTCCTTATAGTGAACTCTCTTAATAATGAATTTTTTATCTGGTCCCTTGAAATTCACTATGTAGAGGTTTGACTGATATATGAAGCAGACTGTGATTACGCAATAAATCAAAACAGTTTTCAACTACCACAACCGCATCGGTTCACAAAAGCTTCAGTCCACAAAGTAGCAAACTAAACTTTTTTCAGATTTAATCTACGACTTAAAAAAAAGCCAAGATACTGATACATTCAAAATTTGCTTAGACGTTTATTGTCCTTCCAGTGCATTGGAGCAAATATTATCTCACGCGCGGGCAATAATCTGCTTTACGGGTCAACTAAAGAGATAGAATATCTACCTTATATTGACGGAGACAAACAAAATCAAGGGCAGCTTACAATTCTCAATCCTCAATTAATTTCGTTGCACTCGAGATATGAACGTCACTCAGTTCAAGTTCAATGACAAAGCGCCCTCCCGTTCACATGTCAATTGACCAAATGCTTCGGGAATAATCGGTTCTGAGGAGAAATACATTTTTGCTGCTGACTCTTTTCTATATATTTGGTTCTTAGAGTAGAATAATGACATAAAAAGTCAGTAGGCCTAAACGCCGGCTCCGTTGCCTTAACTATGGAAACTGATAATAAAACGTCTAGAATGGAAGTATAACATGCAATACAATAGTGGCATATCCACAGAATTAAATATTTTGTTTATCTGCTTTGGTTGCTAGAAGTGTGATTAATACGAAATTGACGGCACATAGAGGAACCTATTAAGTGGGAAAAAAAGGAATTTCTAATACCTTACAGAGATAGGAAAAAAAGTCGTGCGTCGCTTGCGGATTAATGTGAGTTCCAGCAAAGTGCTTCGATTGCCAAAATTCCTTCAGATTCGAAGAATTCAGATGATTGCGCACAAGTTTTCTCCATAATGTTGGCCCTTCCGATCATTATTAAAGAAAGCAGCAGGCGTACGAAAATTAGTTCACTTGATGATTTCACATCCTCTCCTCGGCATTGCTCACTGTATAGTGCATACATTGAATCGAAGCCAGGCATCGATGTGTGTTTTGGTGTGTGCGAAGTGATATCACAGCACGCACGCATCTCTCACTGGCTCTGATGTCCTCTGCTGACAGCTTATTGTTTGTCATTCCCAATAGCAAGCGATACACGAATTATCCATTCGAGAAGGAGCAAGTTGTCTAATTCTGTGATGTGCCATTTCGATATTGAGGTTAGATACAATCCTTCCATTCTAGGAAACCGAAGCGCGCGCAGATGAATCTAATTCTGTGGGCACAACAATCGCACGCATTTCCACTTAGATGCACTTGTCAACGGCTGTATCATTGGGTTAGAATCAGTCACATGCGAAATTCAAAGCTTCTCATTGGTTCTTCATGCACCGACTTAGTTCCCCGGATGTGTCGCGACCTTGAGTCAATTTCCATTCTAGTCAACTTCAGATAAACAATCTATTTCTAAGGCTTTAACAGAAGATGGTGAAGCTGAACCATATTTTCACAGTGAAAATATCATTCAGCTTCACCATCGTCTGTTTTAGGCTACGGAGCCGACGCGCATCGACTTTCTATGTCATCATTATAGATAAGAGTTAGCAGCAAAATGTATTCTTCTATTCCTCATCTAAGTTCTTTGTTCCTTTCTATTCCTCTGCTCCACATTGCTAATAACTTGAATCAAACTTTGAATTGGGCTAGATATTTTGATAGCGTTTGATAGGCATGTAGTGATAGATTAGAATGGTGACTAAGTCCTGATTAGTCGTCAGGAGCTCACTTCGAACGTTCTTCTCACAATCGAGTTTACAAGAAGCCACTTACGATCGGTAGCTACTAATATTTATCTACTAATGCAATGCTCAGTGTTCAGTACTTGTACAAAGCTGCGGCTCTAACGGACACAAAAAGCTTGTTGCATTACGTTTACATTCAGCGAACGTCAGTTAGTAGTAGTAGTAGTAGTATTTATTTCATTTTTGAGAATATAAATCAAACATTTCATGGATAAAGTATTTTCGTCATGATGAAGAACATGTGCAAAAAATAGAAAGTCAGTTAGCGTTCTTGTAACGTATCATAAAAGGCACGAAGGAGTTGTAACGCACCGAAGTTCTTGAAAAGTCAGCGTAATACTGAGAAGTACGAGGAAGTTTCTCGGGGATGAGGTAATGCAGGATATGGCTCCGGTCACTAACTATGTGATCAAAAAGACGAGCGCTCAATATGTAACGGCGACGCGTTATGACGTCACTTGAGCATAAACAGCTGCCTTCTTCGATGATCATTATTCTGTGGACTCTCTTGTCTATTGAAGCCAAAACACCTGCCAGTGGGTTGCTTATGCCGACGAAACACGGACAGGCATATTCCACAGTCGATCTTATAAAGGAGGTATATACTGTATGCAATTTCTCCTTGAGTCCTCTACGAAGGGCTTCAGTCTACGGAGTACGTGGAAAACGAGACGCTGCCTTCTTTTTTTTATCTCTGTGAATATGCGTTCGTAAAACCACAGATTTCTATCGATGGTCACTCCGAGGATTTTAATGCAATCTGACGCTTCGATTTCACCAGGAAATGTCAGGTTGGCTTGACATGATCGTCGTTGTGTAGCCATAATTTTTGTCTTGCTTTTATTGATTGTGAGTTTGTTTTCATAGCACCAGTTCTCAATGCTGTTCATCTCTTCATGCATCAATTGCAATGGACTTTCAGATTTCAGGATGGGAACAATTACGAATACGTCATCCGCATATTTTACCATGTGTGAAAATGAAGAAGAGGACACTAAGTCACCGATAAAAGAGTTGAATAGAAATGGCCCAAGCTTAGATCCTTGCATAACTCCAGAATTCACATTATATGGAGCACTAAATATGCCATTTATCCGTACTACATTTCTTCGATTCGATAGAAGACTAAGCAAGTTACGCGCCGGTGTAGTAGCGTGTACATCCTTTTGGTCTAGAAGCCAAGATTTTCATTCATAAGCTTATGCATGTCCTCCAAGACAATTGTAGAGGCCGCATAGTTTGTCTCCTAGTAAAATGATAATATAGAGCGTATGCGTCTGGTAAATCAAAAGCGCTTTTATAGATAAAGCTAGAATTCATTCAATTGACTTATGGACATAGGCGCCCACCTTCCTGCACTATTTGTGTCAACCTCGGTCTTTTTCTCGACGCTCTGCAGTATTGGTCTGCAGATTTTGTCGGTCTAACGTTTCTTGGGTGTCCCCCCGCATCCTCAGACTGAGTGTAGCCAGAAGAGCGACATTAGATCTAGTCGAAGTATGGAAGGCAAGTGATCTGAGCCTCAAGATGAAAGTCAGATTAGAGAAAGTTCTGTGATGGAGCATAGCGGCCGACGTCTCAGAAAGCTGGACACTCAAGAAGAAAGAATGATCCAAGTATTTGAACTGTGGCTATGGAGAAGAGTCTTACGACTGAGCTGGATACTGAAGAAATCAAATGACTATGTGAGACAAATGGTAGGAGTATCAGAGGGAGAAGGACTCCTCGCGAAAATAAAAGGAAGAAGACCACTGGAAGAGAAGAGAGTCTGGTGAATGAATCAACGGAAGGAGAAGTGTGCGCAAAGGTTATAAGAGGAAGAAGACAACGAGAATGGAGGAGAGGCATGGCAAATGCAGGAAGGATTGCCATCACGAGAAACGCCCACGGATCTACACAGGGCCAAGGCTTGCGGAACTGAACTGAACCCCGCATCCTTCGATCATTGGTAGGTCAGTAAATCATATCAATTGACTGATCAGTGAGGTTGCGTCGACACTCATCGTCCGCCTATGCTTAAGAATGAATTCTGCTCTTCAGATTGAGGCAAACGACTTTTCAAATAATTGAAGCAATGTCTGTCGTTGATGAATTTGTACACCGCAAACACAACTATTCTCGAAATCATAATTTATTGAAAGTTAAGATAAGTCAAAGGAAAAAAGTTAACACCCCAACGTTTTCGCCGGCTCTTCTCAAGGGTGGACACCGGTTAACTGACAATAATACACTAATGCAATCGACACTGACACAGCGAAATGACAACTACTCAAAAGGACGGAATGACGGACAGAACTAACATAGAAATCTACCAAGGCAAAGCAAGAGAGTTATGGAAAAGTAGAAAGTCGAAATTTTTTGGAAGTTAGGGAGTGCTCGTAATGAGCAGTCTTGTTCACTAATTGTTGTGACTTGTTTTCACTTATTTTCGCATGTTAAATTCGTAATTGTGCAAAACTAATGATATCAACGAGTGAACCAGGAAAAAGTTAACGGTCTTTGAAGGTTTATGATACCTGCTGTGTGCAGTCCCTGTTGAAGCAACGATTAGTCGCCTGCATCGATAGAATTGTCAATTTTCATAAAATTTCAGTATTTGCTGTAGAATGGATCTTTCTACGGAATTGACCGAATATCCAGAATTTTCTTGAAAATACAGTGAGTTGTTAGATTGTGCTGTATTCCCTGCCTACTGTTTCATGTGTTCTGTGTGTTTGTCTTTCAATGCTCTTCTCAATAATAAACAAAATGGATGTGAAATGCTTCCACCAGGAGTGCGGAAGCGGAAGCCTGACGATTGCTTCCGCTTCAGAAAGTATCATGATACTAATTCGCGTGTCAGGGCGAGGCGAGGTACTTCTGAGTTTTGACCTTAAGTTTTGATATGAGTTAAGTAGCAGTTTTCATATTTACTGCTTACTCTATTACATCTAAGCATTTTGGAGGCATTACTGATAAAATTGTACAAACCTGCTTTGTGTATCCAGAAACAATTCATTTTCTCTCTTGCTTTGCCTTGGTAGATTTCTATGTTAGTTCTGTCCGTCATTCCGTCCTTTTGAGTTGTTGTCATTTCGCTGTGTCAGTGTCGATTGCATTAGTGTGTTATTGTCAGTTAACCGGTGTCCACCCTTGAGAAGAGCCGGCAAAAACGTTCGGGTGTTAACTTTTTTCCTTTGACTTATTTTAACTTTCAATAAATTATGATTTCGAGAATAGTTGTGTTTGCGGTGTACAAATTCATCAACGAATTCTACTCTAATAAGAAGTTTCATCCTTCAATTTGTATTGGTAGATAAGATCACCGAAAACGCGAACGGATGTACAGAAAACTTTGACCTTTGGGAAACTGTGAAATAAAAACGTCATATTTTTCCAACACGTGTGTAGTAAAAAATTATTAAACGACCAAGAGAGTGTTTGAGGATGCTACAATGAAATTGCCTCAAGACAGACCACTCCGCATTGTGTAAAGTTGTCATTGATAAGTTAATAGAGGCTTTCTGATTTCCAATGTCAGTATTCTGAGATAATACACCTTCGTTTTGATCATAATGAGAAAATTAGAAGTAACTACACTTAGTAATACAGGTCCCAATTTGTAATTAGGTGCAATAGAGTAAGCAGTAAATATGAAAACTGCTACTTAACTCATATCAAAACTTAAGGTCAAAAGTCAGAAGTACCTCGCCTCGCCCTGACACGCGAATTAGTATCATGATACTTTCGGAAGCGGAAGCAATCGTCAGGCTTCCGCTTCCGCACTCCTGGTGGAAGCACTTCACATCCATTTTGTTTATTATTGAGAAGAGCATTGAAAGACAAACACACAGAACACATGAAACAGTAGGCAGGGAATACAGCACAATCTGACAACTCACTGTATTTTCAAGAAAATTCTGGATATTCGGTCAATTCCATAGAAAGATCCATTCTACAGTAAATACTGAAATTTTATGAAAATTGACAATTCTATCGATGCAGGCGACTAATCGTTGCTTCAACAGGGACTGCACACAGCAGGAATCATAAACCTTCAAAGACCGTTAACTTTTTCCTGGTTCACTCGTTGATATCATTAGTTTTGCACAATTACGAATTTAACATGCGAAAATAAGTGAAAACAAGTCACAACAATTAGTGAACAAGACTGCTCATTACGAGCACTCCCTAACTTCCAAAAAATTTCGACTTTCTACTTTCCATAACTTTCCCAAACCTAGTGGACCCTCTTCAAGAAATGTCTTGCATCGAGGTAAACCTAGTGTGAAATCTGTCTTAGCTCTTTAACTAAAGTTCATTAATCCGTATCAAGATACTACTCATATAATTCACTTGTCAGCATATGAATATCCATGGCATCTATTATATGAAAGAAGTTTGAAAAACGTACCAAGCGACAGCTAGCAGACTAACTCGACTGCTGGGGTTCCACGACATCGCCTGAGGCTCAGGAGGTCCTGGTAAGTTGATGACTTTCATGCACACTCCCGTCACCACGTCCCATAGACGGAGGGTGGTGTCCATACCCGCGCTGGCCAGCCAATGACCGCAAGGAGAGGGTGAAATAGCCAAGACCATGCCTTGATGGCCACGGAATCGCAGGCCTTCTTGGGTAGGGAAAGGCATGAGTTCTGAGAGATTGGGAAGTTTGGGCAGCAGGTCCTCTGGTGTAGTTCGCACTCTTTGCTTGGTAACCCGCGGAGCTGAGCACAAGTCCATATAACGTGCGAAGTATTCGCGATGAAGGTTGTGATATGCAGGTACCACGCGGAGACAGCGATAATGCTGAGGAATAAAATTGATTTTCCTCTCATCTTCTTCTGCTTCTTTCTCAAGCTTCCAACTCTCATCCTCATCCGAGCAAATTACTCCGGCGCTGGATTGTAGGATTCCGCATGTCCAGCGTAACGGCGCTTTAGGAGGCGGTGCATATAGGCACGAGGCCGCTTTGTGGCTTCAGTTCGGGTGGACCAGGTCTTCGAATGTCTCGTGGACCTTCACTCCAGAGGTCATACATCTTGGCCTCACGACCACGTTTCACCGGCTCTCTTGGTTTGATTCGACCCATTTTCATCGCATGGACTATTCGTCCAACGGCCAACCGCTCCCATTTCGACGGAATGAAGCTGCGCTTCTGAGGGGGATGAGCGGTGATTGGTGTCTCCATCTTCTCCGAGGAAAACCATTCGTCCCAAGGCTGAAAAGCAGCATCAGAAGTCGGAGCAGACGGTTAAAACATCCAGGGAAAAGTTGCAATACAAGCAGTGGCGATTTCTCAGGTTAATCAAGGTAAACGGTATTTACTGTCAAATTATCATGTTAAGCCAACTTTTACCGTTTCATTCTTAATGACATCAATTCGTCCTAAAAGTAAATTTCAGAAATTTAATTCTTATTATAGGTAATCATTAATATTTGTACTATTATATTTGAAGCTTGTAGGTAACACGTGATAATGTGGCGAAATCTACATGGTGAAAGAAGATTCAACATTAAGAAGATAAACACGCATCTGATATGATTTTGTACTGTCATGGAAACATCGTATGTTGACAAACGTCATCCAGTAATATCTCAAGCTGGCAGACATCAGGGTAAAGACTCCTCTCAAACATTACACAGTGTTCCGGGAATGCCGTATCTGTCTGATATCCTAATGATTTGTTTTGTTCTATCGATAAAGATAAGATGCATGTTTTGCCAAACAAATTCCTTGCTGAATTGCAAGTTTGGCAGACAGAAAGTGCAGCAGGGTATTTGAACCTATTGGTAAGTGATTTTTCTGATGCTTTTCCCACGACTGAAAGGTCACTGAAAACACTCATCATGTTCAGTGTGTCTAGTTGTGGTGATGAAGATTCTCTACTCTCAAAAGAATTAAAAGATTTTCTAGGACGAATATGTCCGATGAGAGATTGTGTACTTTGTCTTTTCTTTCGATTGAAAAACAATTCAAGGCCCGTATGATGAAAAATTGAATGTTGAATTGGAATGCTTTGTTTTTACTTCATTTAGAAGGTACAAGTGTGCGGATGCTGTATATAACCGCAAGCATTTTCAAACGATGTGATAAAAGGCGAATTATTCCATAATAAAGATTGAATACGTGGCTTCTTTATTCATTGTATAACGTGACGGAGGGAAAAACCACGGTTTGACGTGACCAGGACCGAAGTAACGGCCGAAACTTGCAGTCGGTGAACAGAATATACAATATCGTCAAACCGTGGTTTCTCCTCCGTCAGCTTATAAAATTACACAATAGTTGGACCTGTCGTTTGCCTATTGATTCTAAGTTTAACAGGTTAAGGTGTTTACCTGGGAATAAGAAGCAGTAATCGCCGCAGAATATAAGATACCGTATTTCTTTGAATAAGAGACGCGTCTCTTATGTTTTCAGATCCCTGATTGATGCGTCTCTTATTCAAGGGCGTCTCTTATTTATCAAATGTTCAAGTTTTCATTCTTTCATTAGAAAAAGATGTCTTAGTTTTTTGCTACTATTCTCTTAGGTAACCTTTGTATTCCCTCTATTCTTAGGCCCTATGTTATGGGCAAAATTTCGCCCAGTAATTTTTTCATTTACATATGTACGCTTTATCATAATTCAGATATTTTGGAAATGAAAGGAGTTTTATGGTTTGTAGTAGCGTATCTTGTAGACTCATCTAATACATTCATAAACCAGTACATGTTGGCCACTATACATGTAGACTAGATCTGAATTTACCGAAACGAAAATACCGATAATCAAGTAGTATTTACAGTAAAAGTTACCGACCGGCTACAAGTGACTCCCAACATGATAAAGGAAGCTACCGTATAATGCCTCCTTAAATGGTAGATGAAGTAACCTTAAGTAGGCCTGCATGTACGGATGTACAACATGCATGTACTGCATGTACAACAACAAGAAGCCTTATATACAGGGTTATTCAAAAAGAATGACCCTATTTCAAACCGCTATATCTTCGCAACGAAAAGGAGTATTGCATTCCAACAAAGACTCGATTGTTCCGCATATCATGAAGTTTTATATGCGATGTCACAATTGTTCATGTTGATGCATCGAGGTGCGTGAATTGGTGTACAATTGTGTACGTTTTCGCTCAGTCGCACTGTGATCTGAGTGGTCCATTCATACATTTCAAATGTTAAATAGCTGGTGAGAGACAGACAAATTGCGACTTTTTGTTTTTGTTATGAAATGGTGATCCACAGCAATAAGGCCTTCCTGTTGTTATCGAGTTCGCGAAATCGAAACTCAGTGATTATGGTCCAACGTGCCTTTCGTAAGGAATTCAAGAACAAAGAACCGCACCAAATACAAAAAGAAAAAAAAAAAACCCCCATCTTCGAAAGACCGTGCGTCGGTGGTAATAACACCCCCCCCCGGAAATTCAAAGACACGGCTGTCTCCTGCAAAGGGAAGAGTCCGGCGGGAGCGTGGGAGACCAACTGTGTCAGCCGAGCAAGTAGCTAGAATTCCATGCTTGCTATATTTGAGAAACCCGCGACAATCAACAAATCAAAGCAGTCGTGAACTTGAAATTCCACAACCTACGGTCTGGAGAGTGCTTAGAAGACGCTTGAATTTCAAGCCATACAAGCTGAGACAAGCTATCTGGAAATGCTGCAGATATGGCTATTTCCATTATTGAATGCAGATTCGGATGAGTACATTTTCCAACAGGATGGAACGCCCCCTCACTGGCATCTGCAAGTCCGCGATTTCCTGAATGAAAACTTGCCGGATAAATGGATTGGGAGAATTAGTGACCGGGACTACGCACTGAACTCTTGGCCTGCCAGATCCCCAGATCTTTCTGTATGCGACTTCTTCTTATGGGGTTGCATCAAGGATCGAGTGTACGTTCCACCATTGCCAACCAATTTGCAAGATCTCAAGCAACGGATAAGGACAGCGATCGACTCAGTGACAGCAGTAATGTTGAATAGCGTATGGGATGAACTGTCTTTTCGTTTAGATCTTGTCCGTGCCACCCATGGTGGCCATACTGAAAACTTGTAATGCAACAAATAAAAGTTCATGATTTGCGGAACAATCGAGTTTTTGTTTGAATGCAATACTCCTTTTCAATGCGAGGATATAGCGGTTTGAAATAGGGCCATTCTTTTTGAATAACCCTGTATTATACAATATTGGTCATGATACCCGGTATTTACTAGTAGACTGACTTATTTTACTAAGATAAGTAGGCCTAATAATCGCTCAGGCGGATGTAGCTACCACATTACAATAGCCTGCATGTAATATGTCTATAGCAGTCTATTTTTTGTACATGCGTCTCTTATTCAAAGAAATACGGTATGTGACTTACAATATCAAATGAATGACTTTTGCATTTTATGTCATGGGTTTTCCCTGAATAAAACAAGAGCATTTTCCTCACCCACAACAACATTAAATAATAACCGAAACCGTAAAGATGATTGGATGATATGTGAAAATATACTACTAAATGCATGTATTCAAAGAAAGCTTCCTAAAATGATTGCATACTTCTTGTTGTTATCGCATTGAATCTGCATTGGGTACGCACTCCTTTACTGCAGAGCTGCTTCTATTGAAATTGCATCAGAGAATGAAAGCGACTGCAACTCATAAGCAAATTTGTCACCCGTAAGATGCACGTTTCTCGACCCATTCGAGCAGGTTGAGACGCCACACAGGACGGACAGCATGTGGTAGAACATTCCTGCTGGCACGAAAGAGGCTGCCATGTGCTGATGGAGCGGAAAGTCTTTGGTAATCGCTAATACGAGGAAGGCGATGTAGTCCTATTCTCTGACTGCACTGACATGGAAATGCTGTTAGTCATCATATCCTTCAAGCTGAATGTGAAGAATACTGAGTTCTTGAAGGATAGAAAAACAAACCATTTGACGGCCCATTCGGAGACCCTACAAAGGTCTTCATTAAAGACTTTGCACAGCGGCTGAAGTTCCTGACTGCTCTCAATAAAAAAATAAACTTTGTTTATGCATTAGGCATGGACCCCTTATTCCATGTGGCTGCGTTATTTATCCCACTCTCATTCTATTAGAACAGTGGTGCAGAGTGCACCTCTTTTAAAAGACTTCGGTTTGGTCGACTAAGGTTTGAACCACAAGGCCACAGCGCCAGTCTATTAGTCACTCAATGGTATTGACGAATACCGTGTCGCCTGTACATATCACTATTTCACTCACAAGGCAATCTGTGCAGTCACGAATTGCACAGCAGAAAAAAAGATTGGCTCCTAAAATTGACCCTTGAGGAATTCCTGCATTGACAAAGTTGCTAGATGACTTTCGACCATCTAATACGACACATATCTGACGGTCACTAAGGAAAGATGAAAGAACCTCAGTTGACGCAATAAGACCTGCACTCCTGGTGAGAGAAAATAAGAATATTTTGTATTTGGGTATGGGGTGTGATGTGGTTTTATTTTGTTGTTTTGGTTTTGGCTAGGTTTGATTTATTAGTTAAGATAATTGGCAAGTAGTTTTTTATAGTTAGATGATATTTAATTGCTTTTTATTTTTATTGTGTAATTTAATACTTGATTTTATTGGTAGTTTTATAAATGTAGTGTTTTTGTTGTGTTAAACTGAAAAAATTTTAATGTAGGATTTGTGTTAGATTGGAGAACATGAATATGATTGATGTTGATTGTTTGTGATGAATATTGGGTCTAAGTACATATATTGTGTATATTTTTCATTGAGTGATATTTATATATGATTTTGTGGATGTTTATTTTTTGAAATGTTCTTTTTAAGTTTTTTAGGGTTGGTTTTTGTTGTTGGGTATAATTTAGATTTTTGTTTCTTGGTTTTTTTTTGGTGTGTTGTTGGGTTTTTGTTCTATCTAGAGGTTTTGTTCGTTGGTTGTTTGGGTTGTTATTTTAAGGTTTGGTAATCTTTTCTATTTATATTTTTTATGAGCCTGAAGGGTGGGGTGTCCTTTGGTGTGTTGTGGTTTGGGTTCTCCTGTTCTCTGTTTGTTTTTAATTTTGGGTTGTTTTTTTGGGTTGGTTTTTTTTCCTTATTTTTGGTCTGTGGGTTGATTGGGCGATTTTAGTTGTTTGTTTGGTTGGTGTTTATTGGGTTTTCTTGGGTTGTGTATTTTTTATGAGTTTGGATTTGGTTGTGGTTTTTCCCTAGATGTTTTTTTTTGTATTTGTTGGGTGGGTTTTGGATTTAGGGGTTGGCGTTGTTATTATCGTTGCATTTGTCTTGCCTTGTTACTTGGTTGCTAATTAGAATTTATTTGTTTTTCTTTGGTAGGTTAGCTACAAGTTGTGGTTTTGGGTTTTTGTGTCTTTTGTGGTTTTTTCTTTTTTGGGGGGTTGGATATTTTTTATGAATGAGATTGGGTCTGTAGGTTGATTTTTTCTTTGGTCTTGATTTATTGGAGTTTGGAGGGTTCTGGTTTGGTTTTTGGGCTTTGGTCTTTTCGTTTTGGGTTTTGTATGTTTATTTTATTGTTTTGTTTTCTTTTTTTGTGTGATATATTAGTTTTGTTCTGTTAGTTTATTTTTTTTTACATTCTTTGGGTTGTTCAGGTTTTTTTGTTTTATTGTTTGTTTATGTGTTGTTTAGCTTTTATTTTTCTTGTTGTTCTGTATGTGGTTATGGGGGTTTTCTTTGATTTTGGTATTTTATAAGTGAGTATTTGGGATATATAAATTTAATGGTAATTTTTTGAAGTTGTTTTTTTTGGTTCTTGATTATGGCTTTAATAGTGTATGTTGTAATGTGGTTATATAGTTTTTTTTTTTTTGTGATAGCTTGTTGATGTTCTTTTTTGGAGTTATAGTTTCGATGTTTACTGTCTTTAGTTTATTATGTTATTAATTTTGTGTTCTTTTGGGTCTTGTTTGGTTTGGCGTCTCTGTTTGGTGGTCTTGGATTTGTGTCTAGGATTTCATTAGTGTTAATGGTATTGTTTTAATTATGAAAGTACTTGTGTTGTGATTGGTTAAGTTTTTTTTTTGTCTTGGGTCTATGTCTTTTGGGTTGTGTTTTGGGTTTGTTTCTTTGTTTATTGGGTTTGGTTGTTAGGATTTTTGGTTGTTTTATTAAGTAGTTGGGTGGTCGAGTTTTTTTACTTTTGTTATTTGGTTTCTATGAGATTTATGATATTTATATTTATGATTTATTTTATGTGTTAGTTTTATTTGCATTGGGGTTCTAGTGGGGCTGCTGATTTTTAATTTGTGGGGTATGGTGTGTATTTATTCTTGTTTTTGTTTATTTTTTAGGGTTCTGGTAAATCTGGCTATTGGCTTGGTTGTTTATGTTTGACTTGGCTTTTTTGGTGTTTTTTGGCTTTCTCTAGTATTTTTAAGTTGGATATTTGGGTGTTTCGTGTTGGAAGTATGGTTGTGGGATTGGGTTTTTATCTTTTTCTTTTTGTGGTTCATATTAAGATGTTTATATATGAATTGATGTTTTGTGGGTTACATGTAGGTGGACATTTTGGTGTTTTGATGGTGTCTATGGTTTTTTTGTTATTTTGTTTGGTTTTCTAGTTTTTTATTTATTTGTTGTTTCTTTGGTTTTTTTTTTCGTGTTGTCTTGGTTTTTGTTTGTTTGGGATTTTTGATGTTGGGTTTTTGGTTGTTTGTTTTTGTTGGTTTATATTGTTTTTTGTTCGGTTGGTTGGTTGTTTTTTTTTTTACTAGGGTTTGGGTTGTGTTTATGTCTTTATATGTTTGTTGGTTTGTTTCTTGCCTGTTTGGGTGATGGTGTTGTTTTGGTGTGGGGTTATTCTTTATATGTTTTTGGGTTTTTTTAGTTTTGTAATTATAAATATTTGTTTTAGTAATTTCATGTTTAAGTAGTGCATTTATGGTGAATGGGTAGTTTGGATTTTGGGTTTTGTGATTGCTTTCTTTCTATTGGTGTTTTGATTGTTGTTTGGTTACTTTGTGGTTGTTTTTGGGTGTTTTGTTTTTGTTTTGTTGTTGTTTATATTTATATTTTGTTTGTCTCGTGTTCTGTGGGTTTAGTGAGTGTTATGATTCAGTTGTAGGGTTGATGGTTGATTTATAGCTTGGTTTGGGGGTTTTTGTTGAAGTTGGGTTGGTGTCGGTTTTTTTTTTCGATATTTTATTGATGTTGACTTTTTTTTTTTGTAGTTTGGGGGTTTCTGTTTTGTTTTTTGGTTTTTTGTCTTTTTTTTGTTTGTTTTTTTGTGTTATTTTGTTTTGTTTTTTTTGTGGGTTTTTGTTTTGTCATTTTTTTGTTGTGGTTTTGTCTTTTTTGGGGTTGTTTGGTTTTTTTTTTGGTTGGATTGTTGTTGCGGACTTTGGTGTTGGGTTTTTTTTTCCTGTTTCTAGTGTGTGTGCCTCTGCGTAAGTATGTGTTTTGGTATTCTTCGCTTTTTTTTGGTATTTGGTTGTTGGGTGAGGGGTAGGTTTGTTTGTTTTTGCGGTTTGGTTTTTTGGATGTTCGTGTATTTTGGTTTGTTTTTTTTGAGTTTGTTTTTTTTAGTTGGGTTTTATTTGTTATCTGTTTGTTTTTGATGGTTAAATTAGGTGGGTTGGGGGGTGTTGTGGTTGTTTGGAGTTTATTTTTTGATAGTGCTTTTTTTATTCTTGTCTTTCTTTTGGGGATGGTTTTGTGGCGTTTGGTGTGGGTTTTTGTTTTTTCTGGGTTTGTTTTTGTTGTATGAAGTTTGTTGATTTTGGGGGAATTTTTGATCAATTTTTTAGGATGACGTGTTATGTCTTGGTAGTTTTTTTTTTGTCTTTGTGTATTTTGTTTTTTTTGGGGGGGTTTTGGATTGGATGTAATTTAGTAAGGTGTAGTTTTTTGAGTAAGTATTATGGTGTTTTGGTTTCGGGCGTTGTTTTTTGTTTTATTGTAGTCTTTATTTATGGGTTTGGGTTGGACTTTTTGGCGAATGGTCGGTTTGGTTTATAATTATTATTTGTGTATTTTGGGATGGATTGTTTTTATTCGTGTTTATTTATTTGGTAATTCTTGGGTTGTTGGGTTTATTGTTGATGGGTATTGGTATTGAAAATGTTAGTATATTACGTTTTTGTGTGAGTGTAGGTTTTGATATTTATTGGGTTTTTGATCTTGCAGTGTTGAATATTATGTTAATTGTATATAGATTGTATATTTCGTGAATTTTTCGGATGATTTCTATTAATTTTCAATTAGAAATTTGAAATGGCTTTTGTATAATTATCGATTTAATTTTATTATCTCTTTTTTTTAGTCTAATTTTAAATTGAATTTTTGTATTTAGTGGCATTTTAAGTTGATATTTGTAAAATTGTGTGTTTTGTGTGATGTGTTTTTTTGGTTTTATGTAATTTGGGAATTATGTTGTTTTTGGGTCTATTTGTGTTAATTGTGTTGGTTATTTGCTTGTTATCGGTTTGAATATTGTTTGGTTGGTGGTTTTGGGTCGTTTTTTATCGTGGTTTTTGTTGATAATTTGTAAGGTGAGTTTTAGTGGTTTTATGGTAATATGTTATTTGGATGGTTTACATTTTACGAATGTTTGTTGTGTTGGATCGCTGATTGTTTATTATGTAAGGGATGTTGGGGGGTAGTCGTGCGTTTCAGGTTGGGTTTGGGTTGGGTGGTTGTTATTAATTTGTATGTTGTTGTTTTTTGGTTGTGTTTTTGGGTTTGTTGTTGGTGGTTTTTCATCTATTTTTGGCTTATTTTATTGGGTTGTTTTCTTTGTATTGTATGTTCGTTTTGCGTGGTGTATTGTTGGGTTTTATTTTTGGTTATCTGGTTTTTTTTGTTGTCATGGTTTTATAGAATGGTTATTTGGGGTTGGGTTTGTTTTTTTGTTTTTTTGATTTTGGTTCGGATGTTTTGGGTTGTGTTTTTGAGCTTCTTAATGTTTGGTTTTGCTGTATTTGGCTTATTTTGGGAAGGTTTTCTGTGTAGGGTGTGCTTGGTTGTTACGTTGTTTTTTGGTTGTAGTTTAGTCTGGTTTTTTTTTATGGGTGATGTTGGTATGTTGTGTTGTATTTTTGGTTTGGTTTTGGTATCTGTCTGTTAATTGGTGTGAATGTTGGGGTTTTGCACGTTGAATTGTGGTTCTTGTCTTTGATGGGTGGTTGTTTGTGTTTTTTTTTTTTAGTGGTTTTTTTTATTTTTTTTGCGGGGTTTTGCTTATTGGTTTATGCTTTGGGTATTTTGTTAAATTTTTGTTTTGTTGGTTTTTGTTTTTTTTTTTTGTATTTGTTTTGAGGTGTTTTGATTTGTTTTTCTTTTACGGTATATTTATTTGCTTTATGGGTTGATTATATTTTCTCTGATTTATGTTTTGGGTCAAGGTTATTTGTTGTGTTGTTGATTGATTTTTTTTGTTTTTGTTATTGGGGATATTTGTGATTATATATATTTTTTTATTGTTTTTAGCGTTATGTTTGGGTATACGGTTTTTTAATTTAGATGTTGTCGTTATATTAGTTTGATTTGGGATAGGTGGTTTGGTTGGTTTTGGATGTGGGATGGTAGTTCGGGATGTTGGGTGTTTGTCTTGTGTTTTGTTGGTGGTTGCGTTTGAGTTTTTGGGTTTTGATTATATTTGTCTTGGGTTGTGTATGTTTTTTATGGTTTGGATCTGTTTTGTAGGTCTTATCAGATGTTGACGTTTAGTTGTTTTTTGTTGAGTTGATTATCTGTTTGTTGTGGTTTTTTTGGTGTTTTTTTTTTTGGTTTTTTGGGTGTTGTTTGCCTTTTTTTTTTGATCATGGTTTTTGGTGTTGTCATTGGGTGGTTTGGTTGCTTCGGTTCTTTGGTTTTGGTGTTGGGTTGATTTTTTGTTTGGGTTTTTATGAATCTTTTTTTGGTGTTGTGGTTCTTTTAGGGGTGTTCAGTTTTTTCGGGTTGTTTCCTGATCTTGTCTTTTTTTTTGGGTTGGTTTAATTATTGGTTGGGTTAGTTTGTTTTGGAGTGTTTTTGATTTTCTGGGGGGGTGGTGATGGGGTTGATTTTGGGTATTGGTGTTGGTTGTGTTTTTTTTGGAGATTTTCTTTGGGTAGAGTTCTTGGATTTATGTTATGATCTGTTGGGGTTATTTGGTATTTGGGGGTTATTGGGTTTGTCTTTTTTTTTATTATTTGGTTGTTTGGTTGTTGGGGGGTTTTTATGGTTGTTGGTTTGTGTTTTATATTTGGGTTTTGTGTGGTGTTTGGTTCTTCGTTTTGTATATGTGATTTTTAGGTTTTTTGGGATATTTTTTCTGTAGAGTATCGGGCAGTCTTTTTGGTTGATTATTGGGATTGTGTTGTTTTGATTTTGGGGTGTATTCTTTTTTTTTGGCTAGTGTTTTTTTTATTTGTTTGTTTTGGTTAGTTTTTGGGCCGTTAGTTGTTTGGGTTGTGTTTGGGTTAGTTTTGTTGTTTACATTTTCTATCTTGTTTTGTGCGTTTGATTTTGGGGTTACGTTTTTTGTTGTTCGTTGGGGGTGTTTGTCATTTAGTTGGTTATTGGTGAGCTTCTTAAGTGTTGTGTTTGATATTTGGTTTGTTTTGTTGGGGGGTTGTTGGGATTTTGTTGTTTTTGGGGCTGGGTTGTTTAAAGCTGTTTTAGATTAATGTGGTGTTTTGGCGTAGCAGTATAAATACTATAAAAGTTGATAATGGTAGTAATTTTGTTATGATCATGGATTTATTTGAAGTAAATAAATTACATTATAGTATATTTAAAATAATAATTTTAATAGACATATTCAAAATAAACTATAATTAAGTTTGGCACATTATTTTGAACAGAAATTAAAATGGAATTGAGAAATAATAGATTAAAAATAAAAATACAAAAATTAAAGAAGAAAAATAAAAATTGGAATATTATTAGGAATAAGAAATTAAAAAAACACTAATAAAAATTGAAAAAAAATTTGGATATTGGAAAAAACAATCTGAATAAGTAAAGAAAAATTATAATTAATTTCCAGAAACGATATAATTGTAATAAAACATTTACAAATAAAAAACAATATTTTTATGGATATATTTTTAAATGAAAATTTGTAAATGATGGTACAAAAAGTTTGAGATATTATATTAAGCAAGAATAAATTCTGTATATGCGTTATTATTTTGTTTTAATTGTTATGTGAATTGTGATAATTGTTATTTGTTAGGGTATTCTTAGTGTTTTTGTGTAAATTTGGGTATTTGGTAGTTTTTTTTTTTAGGGTTTTTGCTTTGTGAATTAAATTGACGTTTTTAAATCGAGAAATTTTAGAATATGATTATAGGTCAATAATGTAGTATTTATATATAATACAATTGAAGACTAGAATATTAAAATAAAAGGATATCAAATTTTGGATATAAGTGTTCAATATTGGGGATATATAATTGTATTGTAAGTTTATTATATTTTCTATGTTATGAGTTATATATTTGTTCGATCGTAATAAAAAATTTGAATTTATTTAGGTTATAGTTTTTCTTCTGGGATGGGGGTCATGGGGTTGTGGGGTTATGGGGTATTTTTTGTATTAGTTGGTATATTTTCATTTTAGTGTTAGTAAGTTTGGATGGATGTTATTTTTTATAATTTATCTAATATTAAAATTATAAATTAAATTAATGAAGTTGAAGAAGAAAATAAAACAAATTTTAATGAGAAACTCGATAAGATAACTGTGAATTAAATAAAAGAAAAATTAAAAGAAAATAAGTTTTGAAAAATAAAAATTAATATCATACAATAAATTATAAGTAGATAATTATGTAAAAAAATAAATTTATAAAGTAAATAAAGAAAAATTAGAAAAAATAAGAATATAAAATCTTGAAGGTCTTGGAAACATCCATGACAAGGGGACTCACATGTTCAGAGGCACACGATAGAAGATCTGCACTTGATCAACAATGCTTGAAGCCATCCTCTATTAGGGTGTACGATTACTGATTTTGATAATCGGCCGATTATTTCTTTTAAATTCATATAAATCGACGTTTTCCATGTGCTAAAAGTACGGATCTCGTTAAAGGAAACTTAAAAGTAGTAAAGTGCACCAAATAAAAGGTAAAACAGGTCCTAAATGTTCCATGCAAAAAGCTTTGCGATGCTAGTCTAGTCATAAGTAGAGTTCAACAATTTTGAATTTTTATCAATTGCTTTTGATTAGATTCTAGTAGGCTACTTGTTACTCGTAGTAGTAATGTTGGTGACCGAAATATACAGGTTTTCATTCTAAGCAAAATCACATCGATAATTAGCATCATTAAAATAATAGAGACGTGGATGAACCGATCCAATTTCTAACCAATGATGGCATGAAAGGAGAGAAGTCACCCTTGCTATTATGTCGAAAGGGTCTGAAGTGACTCGTAATTACTTGCTACAATATAGGACTCCACTTCGATCATTCGTTATTTACGGAAATTAATACAATATATAGGTCGATATTCCGCGCCGGGATTCGAACCCAGGAATTCCTGCTACACTAGTGAGTGCTCTATCACAAGGCTAGAATAGCAGCTGGTTAGCTGCAAAGCGAATGGTCGTATGTCGCATTCAACCAGAGACGAGTTCGTGACATGGCCAAGGACTTAGAATTTGTAAAGCATGAAAAGTTGGGATCAGCGCTTCTTCCAGAGTGGAAACCGAACCCTGGCCTGGATTTTTTGAAACACAACCGGTCGCTCGTTCTTAAGGCTATTTTCCTTGCCATCCTCTAGAACTTGATATTTCTACATACAATACATGTATTGCGGTGATGCGCAATCGAGCACAATTTGTGCGGTTTACAATCATCATTTCTTTGAGATATGACAGAATTTTTCAAGCATTTTATTGTCGAGATAATTTTTTGATAGCATGGAAGTTTCCTTGGAGGGCGCGAGTCATAATTACGTTTTGAAAGGCAGGCACGCGTTTGCATGTTTCGAATTATGAATACGTAGCATCTACGAATATGAAAATATGGAGGTTCACTTGCAGATATGCATAAAAAATTGCATTCAGTTGGTGGCCATGTACGTCAGCCTATATTTTCTCACATGTTTGAGTGAATCTTGATAATGCAAAATAAAATAATTGATTGTTCAATCACAATTTGCGCATATGTTCAAGTGGCTACTAATTTCAAATCAGACAAACCTGGGCCTAAAATTAAATCTGCAACGGTACCATCTGCAGTTGGCTGACGGGCGCGGACCGAAACCCCATTCTGGGGTCTTCTACCCCGGCTCGGCGAAAAAATACTTGGTATGCGTACATATACATGATAATTTGCGAGAACAACTCTTTTACCAGCATTCATAATCATTATGAAAATCTGGTCTATGGAAAAATTCGGTTGTTTTCAATCATTAGAATGATAAAGATTTATAGAACTGCATTAGAGGATTTATAAAATCCATAAAGCCTAAAGTCGATCAATAACCTTATTTCTACAACTTTGTAGCAGAATGACGTAAACAAACAGACTCAGCTTCAGCTTACCTCGTAGATATTGGAAATTGATTTATGATTAGACATCTTCCGGATTGACTGCACAATACTATCATCCAGAACCACTTTACCTCCAGTTTGTGGATCAATGACAGTCTTCCTGCAACGAAATGATAAATATTCAATCAAGATGGTAGTGCGTGAGTATTTTGAAGGATACTTGACAACTTGGTGTCACAAGCGAAACTTTAGCACTTGCGAAATACCAAGAGAACGACCAATCAAGTACCTAAACCAAACCAAGCAACTTTGCTTTCTTTGATTACTTAAGAAGCAAGAGAGTCCGTAAAAAATAATAATACCTAATTCTACAGGTTGGACCGATTTTCCATTTGCTCCTCAGAAAAATTAGGTTCACTTTGCAATCAATAAAAAATTGCTATTTTTCTTTCTTTCAAGAAACATGTAAAATAGAAGCACATAGTGTGTACGTCTAAAATTTGCAAATCTTTGCCAATAAAGTCACCTTAGCCGATCATTTACTTTTGCTCATTAAGCATTACTACTACCATGATATTTGCCCTATGTTCCAGATTGCTTCATCGATAAAACACTTAAACATTGCTCTTAAACTAGTCGAAGAGCTCAGGTTTGAAATCGAACTGGTGGATGGTTCAGAAGTTAGAGTGAACATACAGTGCCATAATTTTTATACGATTTTTTTAACAACCAGCGCAACAGATGTGTTAGCTAGAATATATCAGACATCCATCAAAATTTTAAGTTTTGTAGATCTATTATTTAATCAAAATTTGATTTCTCCAGTATATAGCGATATTCTAACTTAAATTTCGGCTCTGGAGATGCGTTTAACTTGCAAGAAGCCATATACATAAGAAATTACACGAAAATCATAAGCGTTATTCAGTCATAAAAGTGATGAATTGACCTCATTATTCCAGCAAATATCAACGTAAACGTCTTAAACTATTTCTAAATTTATGAAAATATTACCTACTACATGCATTTATAAGATTAAGACATACACTCGTTAGAGAATAACGTATGTCAGATTGTCAGCATTGTGTTTCCATTCTATGTAACATAGCAATTATGCGTATCACTCTCTGAATAGGCTACTTGTCTGTATTTTCATGTGCATCTTCATGAGAATTCTAAAGTCCAGAATGGAGGTTGATATCAGGCTTAGGGTCAAGAACAAGTACTTGTACTTGAACTCGATTTATTTTCCTTTACATGAAGTTGTACTTGGTCAAGTACTTTTATAAATGCACTTGGAATTTCAAGTACTCAAGTATTTTTTGGCATTTTAAGAGTTTTCGAGTAGGCCTCTATGACAAATACACCAATGCATTTGCCTGAGAGCGCTGACTCCTTGTCCTTTTGGGATTCTCAAAGTTGCAAATGTCCCACTCTGGCTAGTTAAGCATTAAAGTATCTTACGTCAGCCGCCTCGTCTGCTCCTGTTGGAAAATTTTTTAGACCAGATCGCTGTCGAATTAAAGACCAAAATTCGAAAGACTAATGCTTATCAAATCAAATGACTTCTCCTCCTAAAATGTTATAGGTAATTAATAATTATAATTCATTTTAATATTATTTATATTTTAATAATTATAGGTTATTAAAGTCTTACTTGCTCCATGAAATAGGAATCCATGTATCTTCATTCTTCAATCAAGTGTTGTTTTCAGTTGTCTGTCATGTACTACTTAATTTTTGTCACTATAGTATACACATAGGATATATTACTCACAATTTTTGTTCTGAACTTGACTAGCACGAACGCACAACAGGAATAACAATACAATTTGAGAATGCTTTGCGATTTAACTCGGTAATAGTTATTCAGTACTTATAGTTGTACTTGAATAACAATTGGATCAAGTACATGTACTTGGACTTGTATTCATTATGTTTTCAATGTACTTGTACTCAAGTACAATCGAAGTACTTGACCCCAAGCCTGGTTGATATCATTGAAATGATGTTCCTCCAGATTTACGCGGTCATTAATCTGATAAAATTTGTCTTCTCACCAATAGTCGGGATTGTCCATCTTCTCGATGAATTCCTGCATTTCGGAATTTGATTGCGGTTTCGCGATTTTCCTGCCTGAGGTGTCATAGCCGACGTGATCATACTTCGTGTACCATGAGAGGGGAACGTTACCGATCGTGTTCCGGATATCCTCATCGTCCGACGAATCAAAATCATATTCATCCGCGGTTTTCGAGGCAACTTCCAAAGTCATTGCCAATCTACAAAAACAGGACAGCATCAAAAATGTCACAAAATTATTTTCTCTTCTGTTTTTGGATAAAAATGTCTCGCTCAAAAATTTCATCGTGTTAATGTACTAAACACTTATTTATGCTTCACAAAAGCAAAATTACATTTCATCAGTACCTCGCCTCGAAATTCTAATATTGAGTTGCTGAAGTGAAACGCACGCAGAATTAAACATTTTGTTTATCTGCTTCGGTTTGCTAGAAGTGTGATTAATACAAAATCGACTGCACATCGAGGAACCTGTTAAGTGGGCAAAAAGGAATTCCTAATACCTTACAGAGATAGGAAAAAATCGTGCGTCGCTTGCGGATTAATGTGAGTTCTAGCAAAGTGCTTCGATTGCCAAAATTCCTTCAGATTCGAAGAATTCAGATCATTGCGCAGTGGAATTACTCGTATGCCTGTTTGAAGAATTGAGGATAAACTCTTGTCTGCAATGAATGATTATATATAAAACTCAGCGGCTCACACAACAATTGAGCTGCAGCAGCAATCAGCCGAAGTGGAATCTGGTCAGGTCCATATGACTTTTGTGCTTTCAGAACTCACAGAGAAGAGATTCGGGCGAAATTTCATGTATCCAATTGTCATCTGGAAGTGGAGCTAGCGGGTCGTCATTACCACAAGCGAAATTCAATTCAAATTCACGACTGAAAGCATCAATGAGATCATCCAGAGTCGAATAAGAGTTACCCAAACTGCGGAAAACATCGTTTGATTGTTGATTTCCTCGTACCTCGTTGACAATCTTCCATAGTCCATTTGCTGTTTTTCTATGCTTATTGGCCCATATACGTTTTTCCGATACAATTTCTTCTTGAATTTTAGATTTGAAATGATAATAAAGAGGCCAATTACGCCGTCTAAATGCACTTCAACGTTTGTCAATCAACAGTTTTAATACTGGGGTAATCCACGGTTTATCTCGTTTGGTGAAAGTTAGCCTGGCCCCGCCATGTGGTATAGGTTGGAGGTTAGGGGCCGAAACCTTGCTTCATGCAGCCACATGGTTCCTCCCTGATGACTCCATACATAGCAAACTTAATTTTGGCTTTTTGGATTTCATATTTTCACCTTTTGTTATTTTTAAGTTAGCTTCTCGTCAGGTCCATGACGAACTCTTATTTCAGTTTTTATATGGTAAAATAAAATCGTTTGTAAGTATTAATTTATTTCCCTTCCCGTTTTAAGTTGAGTCGACTAGCCTTTATACGTATTTCAGTCCCTACTCTATACTGGAATAGGTTACTCTATGTTGTTAGTATTAATTTATATTCATTCGTTCATGACTTTTAATTACCTAATTATTTACAGGATTCTCCACTAGGCTAGTTGTTTAGCTTTGGTATCTTCCGTTTCCTGGATCCTTCGAATTTTTTTTGACCGTGTCGTGTGTGATTCGATTACAATTTCGAAAGAGACGAAAGAGATACAGTGATATAATGCATCATACAAAAAGTTGCACATTTCATCCACAGTGTGAAGATGCTTCAACGCCGAAAAATCAATCATCGATAGGTGATGCAAAAACTCATTGACGTTACTTTCACGAAAATCATATGCAGGCACTCGACATACGGTTGCACTGAATTTTTGATTGGAGGACCGACAATAGCTGAATCACTGCGGAGATTATCGTTAATCCAAATGCGGTCAAGTATTGCATCTTTGCGAGTAGGATCCTAAACTCTTCGACAAGGCCAAATCCACTTCAAATACAACACATGAGAAGTCATTGAAGTCTCCTCCAACGATAACGTTCCAGTTTGGATATACAGATAGAGCAAGAAAAATTACTCATCTCACCATGATCAGCTCGGCTCAACCAGGTGTAATATAGGCAACACAGCACAATGTATAGTTGAAATTGCAATTCAATATTATAAACAGTATCTCACAAGATAAAGGGCATGCATGTGTGGGAGAATAAATCAAAGGCTTGATCTCATTCTTTTCACCCACAAGCAGACGCTACTCCCCGTCGAACTTGACGATCACATCGAAATATCTGATACCGTGGAATAATAAGAACGCTACGTGGTTGGTTCAATAAGTAGTGAGACTAAGAATGAAAACGATCTTTTAAACAAATTTTTTTATTACAGCTGGTAAGTAAGCAGTAAGTAGGTCTATAAACGAGTAGAATTTATTTCTCAATGTAACTTCCTTCGTTGTGAAGACACTTTCTCCAGCGAATCAGTAATTCATCAAATGCGGAGCGAAATCATGACTGTGGTTTGCTGTCAAAGAACCATTGAACTTCTTCTTTGACTTGCTCAGGGGTCTCAAAGTGGCTTCCACGCAAATGCTTCTTCAAATGGCGAAATAAAAAGAAATCACTTGGCGCCAAATCGGGACTGTAAGCGGGATGGCTCACCTTCTTTAGAGAAGAGTTTTCCATTGTTTCATTCACAAGAGATGCCGAATGGATTGGATCGTTGTCGTGAAGAAGCCAGAGGTCACAATTTCTGGACTTTTAGTCTTCGAGATCGCGCTTGTTTCAATATATTGCAGTAGTACTTAGAGTTCAACGTCTCGTTAGCCTCCGCAAAATCGACCAGAATGATTCCATTAGCATCCCAAAAGACACTCAACATCAAGCAACGACGATGCGATTGTCCCGGCTCGAAGCTTTAAACTTGGCTTTTTCATTCGGAGACTTCCTATTCTGCGGTAGTCTCGTTTGCTTCTGGTGCATACAAAGAAAGCGGTGTTGTCTCATCTTCAGTGATGATGTTTATAGAGAAAAGATTCGCCAAGTTCTTCGAACAGCGTTAGATTTTCAAGGCAAGCTTGTTGCGTCGATCTTGAAGTTCGTGTGAAGTCAAGAACTGTGGAACAAATCGACTGCAATCGCAACCCCATTTTCTTTCAGAAGAGAGGGACACGAACCCATGCTTTACGTTGATGGCATTTGCGAGGCTCCACATCTGTTATGCGAACGTTGCTCCTTCACAAGTTTTTCAATCTGGAATAACTTTTCAGAATTGTCGATTTCCAAAGGCCGGCAGGTTTGTCGTTGTCGGAAGACGGAGTCCCTTCCTCTTTTGAAATCACTAATCCATCGATGAATCGTGGCTTTAGACGGCGCTTCGTCGCCGTATGTCTCTTGAAGCATTTCTTTATTCTGTCGGCCAGGCGTATTTCGCAGAACGAAAAATTTTATCACAGAGCGGTATTCAACAGGATGAATGCGCATGATTGTAGTCAATAAAATTGAAATGAATGAACGAAATAGCTGTTATTCAAATTTAAACTATGATTTCAATCAATAATCATTGGTATCATTGAAAATTCAAATAGCTTTGCAGCATCAACCTAGATATGTCATAGATTGAGTGCATAACATTTCAATGCGATCTGAAATCGAGAAGTGGATCTGTCTCACTACTTATTAAACCAACCACGTATCTTCAACACAGTCAGTTAAACAGGTTTCAGTAACCATGATAATTCCAGGTTTGGAAATTTGTAACCGTAGCATAAAGGTAACCAAATTTAGGGAGAAGTGAACGCACGTCACACTGAAAAATGGAAGGGCTGTAATTCGATTTAAACGCCTTTACCGAAAAATTGTTACGAATTTCTGATCGTTTGACAACCTTTCCATCATAAATTACCACCTCCTCTCCAGCCTGACGCCTTTCCTTTAGCTCTTGTCTCAAGCTTCTGTCTTTTTCTTGCTGACACTGAGTGAGATCGTTGTTAATATATACTTGACTGAAATCTTGACGTACGCGATGACCTTGACCGTCGGACAATATCTTGTTTATTCGAAAAGTTGTTAATCGATATCCTGAGAAATCGCTTATTATCGCCGTTAGGGTTGTTGTATATCCCGAAAAATCTCATCCCGGGAAATCGGGAAATCATTCAATCATTTCCCGGGAGATAAATTATTAAGGTTTATAAGCCGAATACATTGATGATAGATTATCAACAATATTTTAGAATATCTCGAGGGTAATATAACATGTAAATACATACAGTGGTGATAAAAAAATGGGACAGCTACATTTTCATCAATTTCAATCGCTCCTCCTGCTTTTTATATTTATTGTACAGCAAGAAGGCATACATCATTTAAAAGCTAACTTTCCAAAGATTCTAATGAGCTATAAAACTTGGGTATTCATAAAAGCAGTGGGAATCCCAGAGGGCTAAAAATAGTCGTCTGTATTCCAATACGCTCTGATCAGTTGTTTGTTGCGCTGACGAAGTACGGTATTTAATGAAGTGAGGAGCAGTCGACAAATGGAATAAAAATAAAATGCAATCATATTATAAGACTTCATAAATGTACTGTAACTCAAAGATATTAAAAGAGTATATGTGAG
Source organism: Prostheceraeus crozeri (assembly GCA_907163375.1). Classification (NCBI taxonomy): domain Eukaryota; kingdom Metazoa; phylum Platyhelminthes; order Polycladida; family Euryleptidae; genus Prostheceraeus; species Prostheceraeus crozeri. The sequence goes on along the minus strand of CAJQUW010012800.1, from coordinate 36,237 downwards.
TTTGACGCTTTATTGTTACTAACAATTGAAGAGTGTAATTGCAATGCGTCGTTGGATTTTATTAGCAACGAAGTTTATTGTTTAGCAGCCAATAGAAATCGCACTATAATTTCTTGTCTAAATTGGTAGGCAAAATGTTATATAATATAATAAAATTTACATATAAATATGGAATTAATGTAAAATGATTGCTTAAATACATTCAGAATAGATTAAAAATAATTTTATTAGTTTTTAGATTTTTTCTGAATGTATTTAAGAAGCCGTTTTACATTATTTTCTTATATAATTTTAATATAATTTTATTCTTTTTTGCCAGCCAATTTAGACAAGAATTTTATAATGCGTTTTCTATTGGTCGTTAAGACTATAGAAAATCGAAGTCTTCCAATTACAGTTTGTTTATTGTCGAAACCGAAATTACACATAATACAAAAGAGAGACATATCTACGCTATTAATATCTTTGCTGTAACTAAATCACAAATATTATGTATTTCCCGGGATCCCGAAATATTTTCCCGGGAAATCGATTTCTCGAATTTAGCTGATTTCCCGGGAAACAGCCCTAATCGCCGTTGACTTTTCCAATTCGTTTCACAGTTGAAACACAGTCATTGGAGATGTTCAAATGGCTCAAAATGTTTGCAATGTCTCTTATCCCAGTCATCTCGATCTTTCAGTGTTCCATCCTCTCTTTCAGGAAGGCCTCCTTTATCTCATCAATCTCACGTTGCTGGACTTCCTATCTTTCTCCAATAGATGTTACTTTTCTTTGCAGATGTTCAACTGATGATAGCAAGTTAGTGACCTTCGCGTTCAACTCATCAAATTTACATGAAAAAGCTGCAATGATCTCTTGCTTCATTTCATTCAGTACTCATAGTTAGATATAATAATGGAGAATCAAGGTATCGATCTTTCTAGATTCAAAGGATAGCGATGGCGGCGAAAATTGACTGGATGCAAAAATTATAAGAAAAAAATTATCAACATAAAATTAATCAGTTCATGAAATATTGTGATCATTAGCAAGTGCGAAAACAGAACCCTTCTATTATAGTAAAATCATTCAGATCTCATAAATATGTAGTTCACGGCTACAAGCCACTGCATAAGGGCCTGATCACCTTTGCTTGTTTCAAAGAATAGTTAAGCAGATAAATTTGTTATTAAATGTGTAGGCAAAAAAATCGGTGGCTCTGATTACTTTCAAAAACAATATGCTTAGCAACGGTAATGTCATAAAAAAATTTAATAGGCTATCAGCTAATCCTGTACTCCTGAAAGATTTTATTTGACTGTCGATTAGTAATTCGGTGTACTTTCTTAAGAAACACATGTGAGTATATCGCGGTCAAACACATGCATCCAGGTCATTGATAGCTAGGCCTTTTTTGCACATATGGTATAAGCTTGCAAAATTTACTTGATTAGTTACTTTGAATGGCATTCATTTATATATTTCCCGCGTTTCTGGTATTGTCAGAGAACAAAATTTTCAACACTGGATGAAGCTCCAGATGGTTCCATAAACTAGCGACCGTTACATTTGGAAACAGGTGTCTATAAATAAGCCACATTGGTTTGGTGGCCTTCTTGTCATGATTTACTGTATGGGTTTAAACTCATCACTTAGCTTAGCCAAGACAGCCATACATACGAAAACTCTGATACACTTTTTTGACACTGGTAGCGTTGGTAGAATTCTGTTGGCATGATTTTGGACTGATATCTTTCCTCAACTTGGTGTGGATGAAGGCGTGTAAGTAACCAACAGTGCTAAATTGTGCGATTCTCACTCAGACGTTTTTCTGCTCAAAAAGCATTGAACTTGTAAAAGATCCTACAACTCAATAAATTGATAACGTGAAGATAAAATTCCATTTAGATGACTTTTTTAGCACGACTCGTAACATCAATTACATATCACTAGAGGCTGCATAATTTGCTATATTGCGAGTCTGTTGCGAAATTGCATGTAAGTACATTTAGAGACACACAAAAGACGAATTTTACAAACCCCTATCATCATTAGCGATTTCATAGCGACGCGTCAACGACACAATACCATCGCCTCGTAGGCATCATTGGCACTGTCATATGGAAACGAAGCAACTTGATGAAGTCATGAACATTTCATTCAGATGTTTCGCAAACATGTATGTTTACGAGGTTGTATTAAGGGAGGTCTATTTAAGGGATAATTAGTCCGGCAGCCAGAACAAGTTTCTGCAGGGAGACTTTCAAAGAATGATTGTGCGCCCTATGCCTATCACGAATCGGCAAGTATTACGAACGACGAAAAGTATTAAGCCCAGAGTCATAATTTTTCGCATGTTATGTCTGATGTTCATTTTCTATGATATGCATGTGCTTTTATCATGCATCTAATCGGGAATGTATGCGAGAATGTGGTTAAATGGGGATAAAGTTGCTCAAAATGCTTGTGTTTCCCGACATTAAGAGGCTCGCCAAATATAAATGTGTCTAGCTTTATAGACAGGAGCGCATGAACATGATAGGAAATGACCTGAAGATATTACATGTCAAAAATTATGGACTCTGGGCTCTATACTTTTCGTTTAATCGGAGATAACATAGAAAATTTCCATTTTAGCCAAAAACTGCAATCTGCGTCCCATTGGATTTACATGTGTTTTTCTTTGATCTTGTCTGACAACAAGAGGAACTCACTAGAACTCGGCAGACGTGCCGATTCGTAGTAGGCATAGGGTGGACATCATTCTGTAAAAGTCTCATTCTCGGCCTCGTTCCCTGCAGAAACTCGTTCTGGCTGCCGGACTAAATTGGCTATTTTACTTTAATTTAAGGGCGATTCCCGAGCTCGGCCGCCACCCTGTGACATTTACTGACACTTTTTAATGACACTTAGGGCCCACGATAAATATAGGCTACTACATACAGGGATGAAAACGCGGTGTCACAAAAAAACCGAAGGATCTCTTCTCGGGGGTTCATATGTTACTTTTACTTTCTGAGGACCGTTTTCAGTTTTGATATGATTACAAATAATCCAAGAGTCAATCTTTAGGCGCCTTTATGCACTAAGGCCATGGATCGTAATTGATTACAGTTAGGCGAAACCTCGAGCCTTTTGGGAGTATACATAGTTAATTTGCATGTTTTTTAAAGCGCCGGAGCATAATTTGTAGAATTCAAGCTGTTTAAGGCACCTCACACGAAAAATGGCATGCATAAAAGCATTTTCTCGGAGATTATGTCAAGCACGATATATATACAACTTTTCTCAGCTTTGTTATTTCAAAATGTCATGATAGGAGGGAGCTCTTTGTGAATCTTTTCCGTGAAATTTCTTGGCGTACATAACGAGTTTCACAATGTCCTAGTTATAATATATCCGGTACATAGTAGAAAAAATGGAATTGTTCACTTCATAATGTACTTTGCTTCTTGAATACACATACCTACACTATACAATTGTACATGTGATTTTTATAAAATTAATCGCCATTGCTGCCAATGATGAATTAAAATAAAGAAGACGACCACCAATATAAATAAAATTTCTTGAATAAATTTTTAATATGCTCATAATAATGCACCGGTATGCGGAATTTCTACAACCAAAAAGGGCCTGTAATTCTAAGTAAGCCCAAACCAGACATCATTTTCCTAAAATGTAGCCCTAAACATAAATTGATCGCTATGAACTTTTTGTAGCACACTGTCTTTAATTGGTACGCAGTCAGCTTTTCTCATCATGTCTAAAAGCATCGGCTAACCAATCCTCTGTTATTTCTACAACGGCCGTTTGCAGTTAAAAAAAACAGTCGAAAATAGTCAAATAATTTGCCATGAAATTTTATGGCGATCGAAGTATGTACGGCATAGGAGAGGAGAAGGAGAATAATTAAGAGTCAAAAACGAAACAAGGAAACATAAATCACGTAACGGGTATACAACATAAATACAATGCATACTATTTTTATTGCATTTTCTGGCGAATTTCACAAATGACCCAGATAGCCGTCAAAAATCCGAATTCCGAATAAATCCGGAAGATTCTCTTCTTTGAATGCATGAAAGCTGGAATTCATAAAACGTAAATCAATTGGGAAATTTCTGTTAATGTATCGTGGTAAGGATAAGTTAAATTTCACAATTTCGCTGTACGATTAACTTCATCGATGTAGAGTCTACCTGATGTCAGAATACCACCAACACTACGCCGCAAATCAACTTATTTCAGAGCTCATGGTACACTATAGCCGGTACTCAAAATCGACGTTCAATTTAACATTCAGCTTCAACCATATCCTAAAATATTCTATAGGCCCTATACATGCATCCATAAATAAAATGTCAAAAATACTGGATGGAAAATTTAGCATTCTGTACCGAAGCTGCATCACAATTACAATGGACTACATTAGCGAGATTCCATAAAAAATGCATTATCGGTTCTTAGCCAATTAAAAAATTCACTCAAAATACTGAGATAAAGGATTCAGAAAGATTCGGAAAAGAATAGAATTCAGAAAAGAATCTAGGTTTGGAGATTTTAATACTGGAGTACCACGCAAACAATTTTGCTGACATTTAATGACTAAGCGGTCAACATGACTCCGCAATCCCTGCCCTTATACGCCAACATTCTTCACTGGTCCCCTAGATACGATAAAAAGCCGGAAAAAGCCTATCAAAATCCTTAATCAAAGGAGATGAAGGACTGTAAATGAAGCATCCCCCATCATCAAGTAAGCGGCGGGCATAACATTTTTGAAAGCAAGCTGACATTTGTTTCTAGAAAACCCAGTGCTACCTTGGCCTATATCATAATTTCATGATCAATCTTGAAATAAAGATGACAATTAAGATGATGATGGTGCCTGTATATTAATATGAAGCATAAAAATTCAAAAACAGCACATGGTGGAAGTAGGATCTTTCATAGGATGAAGAAAAGATAGTTAGATTAAGGAAATGGTTTTGTGCTAAAAACAAGCTGCATCTTCTTCATTCCGCGTACTAAACAAAAGTTTTTGGCATCCCTCATTATCACCATTTTTTTCCCATTTTTTTCTCATATCTATCACGTCATGATTGATTGTCGAAATTTTTTTCTTTTCTTTTCTGAGGAATTTCTATAAAAACTGGGAAAGCCCTATTTGTATTCAAACGACTAAAAGAACATTATCCGTTGTCGTCAATTGCAAAGGGAGAACCGAATAGGCTCACAGATCTCATCAGTACTTTCATACTCTGATGAATAGGTGCCGGTAGTTGTTGAAACCACGGAAGCGCCAGCATGGGGTCCAACCATCGAAATTACGAGCATCAATTTAAAAACGTTTGTCTTAACATCATTATAACCTATGGTTCTCCAGGAAGAAGACTATGGATATTACATGTAGGTTGAGAATGTACAGTATTTTTTCATTCATTCCATTTATTAATATCATTGGAAAAGAGCAAACAACACTCTGGCAATTATTGTAAAAAGGCCTTGAATCGGAAGACATGATTTGATTTGTTGATTGGGGCAAGTATTTCAAAATAATAATGCATTTTTAGTTATAATTCTTTCGGGTCGAATCCACATCCCATTATCAGGATTGATAAACAAGTCGACTTGCTTGCTGCAAAACTATTATTTAGCGAAACAAGAATAAAGACCCTGGCTAAATGGAGACATAATGATCAAATAATTTAGGCCTACATGATTGTTGAAAGATGAACTCGTAATGACAACTTTGAACTCATCAAGAAGGAAAACAGCTAAATGAAAATATCCTTATTTTTCTAAGACAATTTAAGACTGCGTACTAGGCTTAATAGCCATAGCCTATTTCGAATGGCACCAACTCTAGATTATGAGTCAGATATTACCAGTAGATGTTAATTTGAGATGCAACTTCCAATTACCTTCATTGAGCATCATTAAAATTGATAACGCGCACGCACTGTGAGTCGCTCGAAAAGCTATTTTGCTCGCATGGCACAGCTTTGGAATCAGCTTTCACAGACCACTTTCCCTAACCAATACAATCTTGACAATTTCAAGAAGGGTGCGAACAGGTTTCTGATGGGAGCAACTTAATCAGATTAGAGAGAGTTTTACTCCTTTTATTTATTTGAAGTAATACAATTTATTACTTTTTCATTCAGCAGCCTAGCTTCGTTTATGACTCATGGCCGTGCTGGCGGTGAAAATTCGGTGAAAAAATATCCCAATACGGTTGACAGGCATTCATTAAAAAAACTTGTGTTATCCGTGTTAACGCATGGTCACGTGTGAAAAACGTGTCCTTTATCTACAGCAGGTTTTTATTGATTACTAATATGTATGTGCTAAAGTATCCAACGCTTCAAGCTGGGTTTCTTCTGGGAATTCATGATTTAATGAACCAAATGATGCATACTTCTCATCATTTTGATTGTATCTTTTTTGCTTATTATAAACACGAGGAAAATTCATCATAATATTCAATTCCTCTGCAGATCACGAAAATGATTGCTAGTAATTTTATATGGCAAGCAAACTTCCCATTGAAAGAATATTTTGGCCTGATGAATACGGAGGACCAGTGCTGCCTTCCTTCAACTACGGCCTTTCTACCGCAAAATGAAATGCAAACTAAAAAAATAAGGACGATTTGTAACTGTCCTAATATGTCAGACAATACAGTACAGACTCAACCTTGCTAAAACACTGGACTGCATATGAATAGGTCTTGGATCTTGACAACTGGTGTGTGTTGTTTTTGTTGTAGAAATATCGAGCGGCATATATTCTTCAATTCTCTCATGGAACTTAGTCACCACCAGCATTCCGTGCAAGCATTTGACTTCACTTATTGATTTAGCAAATTACGTGTTCTGCGCCCCATTTAAAAATGTATACTACATCAAAGAAACAGCTTCCTCTTTCCCTTCACAAAAGCCAGGTTGATCTTTTTGCACAAAAATATTTCATGTGAAGGCATTTACTGGGCGTATTCACAAAACTCGAAATGTCTCTAAGACACGCTTTATTATTGAAATCATTTTTACGCAAATTTAAAAGATGGCAAGACTTAAACAATTTTCTATTAAAATTCGAATAGCTTTAAAATTTTCAAGTTGTGGCACAAATTCTGTCACAATGATCATCTCCAAAGAATTCGACTTTTCGTTTCGTGCAAGTTGGTGAATCTGGAATGGAAAATGCCCGCTTCTTGACTTAAATTTCAGCTGCTTGGTCAGCCAACATCGCAGTTAAAGTTGTTGAGTCATGAATTGTCAAATTAATGATAAAATTATCAATATAATTAAATGAATACCCAAGGAAATTAGCTGCAAATTCTTGATGAAAGTTGACGCCTTGCGACCTATATAATCAACATGATAAGATAGGTCGAAGGTCTTCATGTCACATGGCCATCTTTCAGTTGCCGCTGTCATGGCAACACATGTCAGCGACTTCCACATCATAGAGTAGGGATATATAGGTAGAGTGTCGACTCAAAAAAGTATCTGTATACAGTGAAACTTTTTATATCAAAGGATTCAGTTTTTTGCAGAGATTACGTCCCCGTGATCCAAAAAATTATTTGAGCAGTTTTCAGAAAAGTCAAAATTTTGCCAATTAATATAGGCCTACTACCGAGATGACTCTCCTATATAAGTAGCATGAAACAAGTTGGATATCAAAAGGAATGAATATTTGCTAATAAGCATCGTAACTAAGCGGAAATAAAGCTGATCATCAAGGGAATTTCATGATCCTTTTTTTTAAATTAAAGTCATGAGGAAAGTCTTCATGAAAAGTCGCAATATTATTCGTGCTTTCTTGGCTGAAATTTCAAGTTTTTAATTCAATTTTCACCGGCAAGATTTTGTGATTCACTCAATTCATGTTTAATTTCTGGAGTGATGTAGACCCATTTACATCTTTCAAAGTTAAATGAAATCATTGCTCTTGATTATGTGATTTTGCTCTGCCAGTTGCTGGTTGACTAGTGAGTTGTGAAATCATCACGCTTGAAGAAAATAGTCTTGAGATTGAGCATGAAAGTAATAGGAACCCATCGAATTGCTAATTTAGCAAACATTAACTCTCCAAGGCTGTCATGAGAATCTGTGAAATACCATAATTCCTTCTGCATTACAATCATGATCACTCAATTCCGTTGTAAAAAATTGCTAAAAAATTGTAAAAAAAAGCTGCAAAAAATTTGCATATTTCACATTTGGTGACAATAGCACTTGCATCTCCCTTGAGTTCATTTAATAAAATCGAAAGTGTTTACACATTGGGGATTTAATAAATGCGGAGGTACCACTCTACCTAATATATCTACTCTAAGTTTCATGCTTTTAATTCAATTTTTACCGGCATGATTTTGTGATTCGATCACTAAATTCATGTTTCATTTCTTGACTCTGAATAATGATGTGGACCCATTTACATCTTTCAAAGTTGAATGAAGTCACTGTCTTTGATTATGTGATTTTGCTCTGCCAGTGCCCTGTGTAAAAAAATGCATCGGTTCATTAATGGCCGATTGCCGTCGCATTGGGTGAGTGTCGATGGTGGACGTCACTGCCGGCTGACAGATGGCAAGATGATGGTAAAATTTTCTCTCTTTCTCCCTCTCCTAATTGAAAGACTAAGGTCTGTACATCAGTCACAATTACGTAAGAATCCTCTTCACATCTGTGTTCACACACCTCTCCACTAGAGTAAATAACTTCGTCAATCGCCTGCCAAACTAATGATACAACCGGCCTTCATTCAATGAATCACATAACAGAGGATGGGAGCGGAGAGAAACTGTATACTGCATCCAGGCGTCATTCATTTGCTCCCGGTCTATCGTGCGTGTTTTCTCTTTCATCAGTCAGCTCAGCACCAGCGTTAATACATGTAGCTACATCGTTCTGCATGAATTTTCAAAGCTTTAACGAAACCTCCAGTTATTCATTCGTGTTTTAAAGATTTAGAGGATTCTGTCGTATTTCGACGTTCACAACCAATTTTCGTATTATACAGGCGCTTTTTTCATTTTGGAAATAGTTCTCCATCTTCATCGCTACACGTTTTGATTCACATCTTTCCGACTCATCGACCTATAGTCTCTCCATCTTCGCTGAAAACCATTAAGTTGATATGATTGATATTGCCGAAAAGTCATTTGAAGTGATTTCAAAATGTGATCAAATATTAGAACTACATACCGCTGCAGTCGAATAATCGAATAAAGCAAGGTGAATCTCCGAAGGAGGATTGGAAAACATGGAAATTATAATGTGAGTTTTTTAAGGACCTGTTCACTGGTCAATTGCGTCATACTACAATTAGATCTGCGTAATTTTAAAAATCAGACAACTACAATTTATGATATTCACTTTTCATACATGTAACGTGTAATTCGTGTATTCGCTTCGCTATAGCTCGCAAATGTGGTAATCGGAAAAACATTTCTGTCCATCTATACATACCTATGCATCTAGGCTACACATACCGGAATTATGTAACAGAGTATGTAATTGAATTACTAGAATTTGTGTACAGTATGTTAAGAAATCTCTTAAATAATAAATTTTAGCGATAAATGTAAAAAATACTTCGAAGATAGGTACAATAGAAGGACAGAACTGTTTTTTCCGATTTCTGCATTTGCAAACTATATCGATAAAATATAGACGTAAAATATATAAAACTTTTTCGAATGTTGGATTAGAACGTAAATGTCGTCTTTCAAACTCCAAAAGTCAGTATACTTAAATCTAAAAGATAAAACACCAAAGTTTTTGAAATCATGTCTTTTGTATCAATTCACATGTCAGGTTGATCCTGATGCCCAATAGGCAAAAAGACGATTTCATCAACGAATAAGTGAATACATAAAAGGTAACACGGCAGTAAGCACTCACTTAAGTAGATGTACTGCATGTAGCAATAGAATACACAACTGCTTTGAAGTTGAATATCAAGGTAGAAATAGCTCAGAATTCTATCAGAATCATTGAAGCTATCAAAATAATTGAAAAATTACCTACGTTGAATAGAGCATTAGGATATAGCGGAAAATCAGTGTTTCTAAAAATCTTTTAATAAAAATTACAGTAGAATACACGAATTACACGTTACATGTATGAGAAGTGAATATCATAAATTGCTATTGTTTGATTGTTAAAATTATATGCATACAATTGTAGTATGACACAATTAAACAGTGAACAGACCCTTAAGTACAGTAGTTTTTAATGAAAGCAATTCACTTTACATGTATAATATGAGTTTCATTGATTCTTTCATTTTTGAGTACTGTTCAAAACCTTAATCCACCGGACTCAAAATTACACTTGCTTGAGGTTCGATCGGCATTTCCATTATTTCTCATTGGTTGTAAAGTATCATGAAAATTAGTGCTCGTCTGAGTGCATTGAAAGTTCGAGACCATCACTCTCTCGTCCTCTGGTGGAATTTAAAAGAACGCTACTTGAATGCATCCGAAATAAGTATTATACCTGATGTTACTATTTATATGTTATGTATTTATTAACTATGATATATAATAAAATATAATTATTATAACATGGATATTATTGAGTTGTCTCAATGCTGCAGGGGCATGTTTTCATGCAGGATTTGTCGTTGGCATATTAATGGGATTTAGGGCGACAGTTTGATGGCGCTATGTCGATGCAACGTCATTGGCCCGACATTGACGAATCAGGAACCATAACTGTGTCGACCCAATGTCGACGCGACGCTGCTGGCCCGGCAACGTTTTTTTCACAGGGTGGCAGGTTGCCTGCCATATGATATATATACATATGATATGATATGCCTGCCATATGATATTATGTCATGTTATATACTTACTTTGAGAGTTAACGGCAAAAAAATCATCAGTAAAATCACGACAAACTGTCATAAGGATTATTGTTTGAAATTATACACGACCATGGTACAAAAGAATGCATGCGTCGGGAGGTTGGAACGTGGGGTAAGCAAAAGTGGCCACAGTGTTGTAAATGGCCAGGTAAGAGAGAATGCAACGGATGGAGAACATTCTGCTTATATAAATTCAAAAATTTCGGTACTCTGGATTTTAGGAGACATCTGAGATCTTTGAATAATTCGCAATTACACTGTCTTCCACAAATAAGTCTGCGGGGGGCGGTTCTGAAACTTTGCAAGAGATTCCTCAAGATGTACAGGCTTTGTGTACAGGAATCCAGCAAAGTAGGGGAGAAGCATACAGTAGCAGTGGCGTTATGAGACTCTGATAAACCTTTATCAGTTCACATCTAGGTAAGAGAGGTTTCAATACTCTTATAACGTACAATCTCCGTGAAGCAGACTTGATCATTTCACGAAAGTGTAGATCCCACTTTAAAGACTGACTCCAATATACATCCAAAATTTTTGTTTGATCCACAACCGGTAAATGTGCATCAGAGGATACATCTGTATTGCTTCGATGAAAGATAAGCTGCTTTGATTTACTGAGGTTAACAACCAGTCCACTGTCTTGAATCCAGCACTGGATGATCTCTATACTATCCGGCAACTTGTCTGATGAGACTGGTTCTATTAGAGAAATATCATCAGCATAAAGCACAATTATAGCCGGCGCTGGGAGATTAAGGAAACCCATGAAACACGCAAACAAGTAAGGTCCGAGCACAGAACCTTGAGGAACCCCAGAGGGAAAACGAAAAAGTGGACCATATGTATAATTGATTTTCACTCTTTGATGTCTATCTGATAGATAGTCTTTCAGCCACAGAATATAAATCCACAGTTCATATTACCTTGATAGAGGCGATCAATGAGTATATTATGATGTACTTTCTCAAAGGCGTTTGAGAGGTCAATGCAGGTGAGTCTCACAGAATTTATCTGTGGCATGTCAAGATAGGATGTTACGGAGTCATGTATCTTAATAAGTGCACTATCTGTTGACCCGAATTCCCGGAATGCATGTTGGTATGGACCGTATAATTGCGCCATCGATGGTAATATCGATTTTAAAATTATCCGTTCCAGAAATTTTCCTAACTTAGGCAACAGGGAAATTGGACGAAAATCACCAATATTAGGATTTCTCACCTTCGGAATAGGTGATATGTCCGCTATTTTCCATCGTTTAGGAACCCTTCGAGTTTCAATTGATCTCCGAAAAGTGGAGTTTAGAGGGACACATATCAAGTCTGAGCTGAGTTGCAAAAGTCTGTTTGGGATGACATCACTTCCAGAACATTTTCTTGTATTGATAGATGAAAGATAGCGCTTGACGTCAGAAATCAAAAATAAGGGATCCCAGTACTCATCACGAATATCACACCGATGAGGTAGTGTTTCAAAGTTGTAATTACGACACAGCTCATCATTTAGTAAAGACAAGAGAGTTTGCAAATTTCCATATTGATTAATAAGGGGATCAAATGGGCTTAACGAACGTTTACCTCTGACTTCATTTACCAAATTCCAAATACCCTTGTTCGAAGAAATTTGCCTTGTGACCATAAAAGCTTTGAATTGACCATCTCTGACTCAACTTTCTTTTTATAATGAGAGAATGATACCCAATCCTTGATTCGAAAAGCGTGCGTCATCGTCTATTAATAAGCTCTTTCAGCAAAGGAGTTATCCAAGGCTTATCCTTAGATGACATAATTACATATGAGGATGGAATATTAGAAGCAGCTTGGTACATAAGTCGATAGAAATGATCACAAGCAGCATCAACACACGACTCACTAAATACAGGAGAAAGTCCATTGAAGAGAGCACTCTGAGAAAACGATCAATATTCGATTTCCTGAAGTCCCATAACTTTACGAACTTTGTTGGCTTAAAACTCATAGATTTTCCAAATAGCATGACCATATTGTGGTCAGAATTCGCCAATGGCGGTCCAACACACGCATAAGAGGAATATCTGTCACATAGCTCAGGACTTAGCCAAATCTGATCTAGAAATGCTGTCGACCGAGTAGGCTCTTTTACACAATTTGTTAGGTCAAAATTTATTTCGAAGACGTCAGTATTAAATGATTTAAAATCGCCACATACCATCACTTAAAAGTCAGGAGAAATGAGCAATGCTTCATCTAAAACATCACAGAAAATCTCGGATATGATATTAATTTCAGATGAACGTAGGCCAGGAGGGATATAGGCACATATGAGCAGCATTTTATTAGACGGAATTCGAAAAATCAAAACTTCAATGTTTTTAGGGCAATCAGATCGATTCACTGGAACAGTTGCTAGTGAATTTTATAGCCAAGCGCAAACACCACCACCAGAGCGGTTTGATTGTACGATTGTACGATGCAGCTATGTTCCTGATTTGATAAATTGTTGATGTTCCCACTTGTGCGTTCAGTCCACAGAAATCAGTCTACTGTTTGTCGAATTCGTTCACCAGTGCACTGTGATCAGTACCATGACAACCAGTGAAGGACACGGGAGGAAGCAGGTGCAAGCAGACGTCGACCTCAGCAAGGTAAGTTGATCAACAAGACCATAGACATTGAGAACGATTGGTGTATGCAGTCATGTGATAGGCTAGCTGAATCTACCATTGATTCACCTGCTGATTGAGGAAGTTGAACATTTCACAAGTCACTATTCTGCGCGCATTTAGTAATGGCGTCTATCTAGTGTTCTCCTCTAGTGATAATTCAAATAGTGCCTACATTAGTGAATGCCTATATTCAAGGTTGTGAAAGAATTAGGCCCCGACATAATTTTCGCCAGCCATGATTCCATTTACAGCGGATATCAATCCCCGCGCAACCGTGGTAGCTGGTAGGCCAGTATAGGCAGCATTTTTGAAAATGTAAACATTTGTAATCACAATTGGCCATACAGGAACTACATAATTATGTAAGTACCGTAGCCTATGTCAGACATGCGAACATAGAAATGTCAAGTTAGTGTACTTGTACAGTAGATACATAGCAGTATCATTATAGAACAAATTCATTCATGTGAAGGCACCAGGCATTATACGCAATTATTCAGAATGGGACCTACCCTACCTACTGTGAATAGGCCTACTCCAGGATTTTAGCTCAAATTTCTGAAATCTCTTTCCAAATGAATGACTATTTTATTTTAGCAACTGTGACTGACCATTCTCAATCATACTGAAATGAGCGCCAGGGCATTGGTCTTCCTGTTTATCGTGCATCTACATACTTTGAATTACACGATAGCGATATTAATTGTAGTTAATGACTACATGTGCACAGACCGTAATTCGATTATCTTTTCTTTTTCAGGATTATGCCACAGTCGGGAAATTCAAAGAAAAGAAAATTATTGGCATCAAGTGATGACATTAAGAAAATGAGACCTTTGAGCACATACTTTTCTGTAGCTCCCCTTTCTGCTAGCAGAAGTCAAGATTCAGGGTCTGTCAATCTCACGAAGTCCTTAGACAAGTCTTCAGAAAATGTGCTATGTGAAACTAATAATTGTGAATGTGATATAGCTGAAGCTAATGACTCAACCGCTCATTCGTTCACCACGGAAGACAAACATAGGCCTACTTCTTCAAATAGCGTCTCCAAAGCTTCCATAATTTCTTGTGATCTTGATGATGATTCCAATTCTTCCTTAGAATCTTCGTTGAACGATGCACAGACAACTTCCAAGATTTTGCGAAACATTGTTCAAAAAGGGAGAGGTGCCGCAACATACAAAACCACTTTCAAATCAGAATGGAAGGTTGAATGGCTCTTTTTGAGGAAGGGGTGTTCTGACTATCATTTTTATTGTAGCATTTGCAAAATCAACTTGAGTTGTTCCCATCAAGGTAAAAAGGATGTTTCCAGACACATACCATCTGATTCTCACACGAGATTTGCAAAAGATGCGGCTAAGAACACTTCCGTGGATAAGTTCACAAGAAGTGATGACATGGACAAATTGACTTCCTTAGAAATGAAGACGAGACGTGCAGAAGTCAAAATTGTTTCGTCGTTTGTCGAGCACAACGTTCCATTTGCATATGCTGATCACTTGAGTCCTCTTCTTAGAAATATATTTGTTGATTCAGACATAGCCAAGAAGTACAGTTCCGCACGTACAAAGTCGACATGCATTGTAAATGAAGCTCTTGCGCCTCATTACCATAAGCAGCTGATTGAATCGATGAAGATGATTCCATTTTCCATTTCAACTGACGGCTCTAATCACACAAGGAGAAAGAAAATGAATCCTTGACTGTCAAGTTATTTGATGTTGATTGTGTAAGCCATCGATTTCTTGACATGGGAACCACATCAGGCAGAGATGGGGCCACAGCAAGGACTATCTTTGAGAAAATTAATGTGATTTTCACCTCGAATGAAATTCCTTGGGAAAACTGCATCGCCTTGTCTGTGGATAATGCTAACGTCAATGTAGGATCCTCAAACTCAATCAGCTCCCGAGTTTTGGAAAAGAATTCCAGTTTGTACGTCCATGACTGCCCTTGCCATGTGCTTCACAACAATGCTTCTGCTGCAGCGGGTGCATATTGTAAGATGACTGTTTTTGATATTGAAGATTTCTGAGTTGACGTCGGTTATTGGTTCGAAAAAAAAATTCCAAGCGAAAGAACATTCTGTCTGAATACTGACAGTTTTGCGACACTCAGTACTTGGAAATCATCAAGCATGTTTCCACCCGATGGCTGAGCTTAGAATTAGTTGTAAACCGCATCTTGAAGTTATATCAATCTCTTGCCAGCTACTTTTTATCAGAAAATGAGTGCGCCCCGAGTTGTCAACTCCTTTTTGATCAGATGAGAGGTTTTCTGCAGAAACTGTTGTCCAAATTCATCCAAGTTCAGATTCTGAGGGATGCTCCAGATATTTTGAACGTGGATATCGGAGATCACCGTACACACCTTGAAGACAAAAAGATCCACACAGGGTTTTTGACATCGCAGCGCTTGGCTAGATTGTTGGACGAAGGGGACATTAGTTTAGACCAGACACGAAAATGCTTCTCTGGAGTGAAGGCCTTTTACACTGCTGCGTTGTGTATGCCATATGTCCCATCTTCCCTTTAAGGAGAAACTTCTCGAACACGCCAAATTTGTGAACTTCGAATCCACTTGTAGATCTGACAGCACCATGGAGAACATCTGTTACTTCGTTCAGTGATACAAAAATTTGCTTCCATTTCACGACCACTTGTCACTTTATGCCTTGGAAGATGAGTTGATTCAGTATCAGCTACTCAAAGACAGTGACATTCCTGATTATGTTTGGTCTGAAGCCTCTTTTCAAGATGATTGCGGCAAATATCATCGTATCAATCTGATTTGGAATTATCTTTTGGCAGTGAAGGACAAGGCGACCGACCAGTGTAGGTTTGCAAGAATCGCAAGTGTTGCAAAACTTGTCTTGACTTTGCCTCATTCCAATGCCGATGAGGAGCGTGTATTCAGCATTGTTGGTCTGAATAAAACTGACATCAGAAATCGGCCTGCGGTAGAGGGGACTTTATCTTCAATCATGACGATCAAGATGGCCGGCATTGGTCCATACTATTCATATGAACCCCCGACCTCTGTGTTAAAGGCATCGAAGCACGCGTCCTACGGTAACAACAATCGTTTGAAGGACCTGTAGGCGTAATCAGGATTCGTGATCCCTAGGGCATTGTTAGGTAATTGATTGTCAATGAAAATTCCAGTTAATTTTGCGAAAAATCAGATTTCTTTTGCTCTCGCTAATGTGCGTGCATTTTCCCTAACATTTCTTGCTATCAGTTTATTCTTGATTATAGCCTAATTGGCTTGATAGATTCAATGCAGTGTAAATGATGCAACAGAAGCTAAAAACTTTCTAGATTGCTGAGGCTGATTTTTGAGAGGAAATAAAAAAATGATTTTTTGAGAGCTTGATTAGAACCTAGTCGTCAATTGCATATTCACAGGAATTTCAAGAATTAACCAATTTCTAGTCTCAATTTTAGATGAAACCCTCAAGTCATTTCTGGTTTTACATCAATAAAAATCAACTTTCAGTCATTAAAAATGCCCCACTGATCAGTTTCTCAGGCTTTGTTTCTCAAATTCTATTGTTTTTACAGAGCTTGCCAGCTCGCACTTATGCAGATACGTGTATCTTCCTTTATTCGTTGCATTGTTCCGAGCCGCCTGAATTGTATGGAAACGAAATACCAACCATGCATATGAAAACTTTGTTTTTCCTAGAAATAGAAATTCAAGCTACATTGCTTCATTGTATAGTATGTATACCGGCATGTGGAACAAGCCTACTTGCACTGTGAAAAGCAACCGGTGTATGAGATGGAAGAATATCCTTGAAAAGAAAGAAAACAACGTTGACTTCATCCTAAAGTATCCAAAAAAACCACTTTTCTTTCTCTTTCAATGCCGATTCGAGACAACCAAATCGAAGGACAGCTTCAAATAGTATATCACGGCATAAAAAGAATCATGGAAAATGTACCACACCAACCAAAATTTGCTAATCTGACAAACGACGAAAAGAAAACACTAAAAACCCTAAAAGAAAAAAGACTTAGTCATAATGCCAAGCGATAAAGGAGGTGAGTTCTGTATTATCAACACAAATACATATGACGACGCTACTTTTCGCCACCTTTCCGATTCCTCCACATATTCTGAAGTCTCCCACATCAAGCCCAAGACAATTGAAATCAGAATAAATAATGCGTGGAATAAAGTCGCCAGTGATAAGAAGCTGCCATATTTTATCTCGCAAAGCTATATTACAAACAATTCAGATCTTCCAAAATACTACCAACTTGTCAAGACGCACAAGCAAGACAGTGATATAAAAATTCGACCTATTGTGGCAAACAATAACGGACCTACAGTGAAAATCGCGTGGCTATCAACATTACTGTGACAGTCCTTACCGACTTTGCCGCGAGAGTTCGACCAGCGTGCATCAGTTGAAAAGTGTGACTGATTTCAATTTGGCGCGAAAGTGAAACGCTCCATTGTTTCCCACAGTTAAAGTGGGCTAATGATGAACTATAATTAAGAACTTCTCACGAGTTCATTTGTACACTATATAAACGGTTGCTTCTTTCAGTAAAGCATCACTTGAAACTGGTTCTACTTGTTTTGAATTACCTCTCTATTAACTGGTGTCAGAAGCTGAGAGTCCACGGCTACAATTTCTACAAGCGCTGCCGATCTACTGGCTATTTTACTGCTACGCCATTCTACTGGCCCTTCAGAGCGCTCCTTCGACTTCTTCGAACCTAATTAAGCTAAAGCTGCACGCAACGACTGGTAGCCTTACCCGGTGCCGTGGTGAACTTTCACTACTGGTCTTCACGATTGGTAACCACACACACACACTACTTATTTTCCAACCAAACATACTTTTGTTCTTCTTCCTTGATCTTCAGTACTTCGGTACGGCTAGTTGCTCTTTTCACCCGGCCACCATCCTGGGTCCCTCATTCCCATCAACACACTTACACACAAAAACAAGTGAGTTTCTTAGTTAAGTGTTACTTGAGTTTGAGTTGTTGAGTTGTTGAGTTGTTGGGTTGAGTTGTTGAGTTGGTCATATTGCGAAGGTGTGCCGCTCCAAGTCTAGACACGTCAAAACAGTAGACGTTTCCATTTCAGCCAGCTCCATCATCGACGAAGAACCGACTTCAGGCATTCAAGTCTTTACACTCCAAACAGAAAATCACATTCTAAAGAAGATCACGTTTGCGAATGGGAACTCCACGAACTTCATTTTGGATACTGGAAGTCCAATCACCTTAATCTCCAAGGTCAACCTTCAACTATTGAACCTCAACGTTCCAATACGACGTACCTCTTCGACCATCACGGGAGTTTCAGGTCATCAACTGCCATTCTTGGGCAAAATTCAAGCTGAAGTCATACACAACAATCAACTTGCCTCGTTGCCGATTCTTGTTACGAAAGGTGGACCTACGGTTCTGGGTCTCGATGGAATGCAGACGTTACGGCTACAACTCGTGTTCAGCGTTGACCAATTGGTGAATCAAGGACTACTGTCTTCAGTCAAAGACTTAATTTACAGATGCAGTAACAACACAGGCGGAATCAACGTTGAGCCCATTTCACTCGATTACGTTGGAGATCCGAAGTTTATAAAAGCCCGTTCACTTTCGTACGGCATTCGCGGTTTGGTGGAACAAAACCTGAAGGACTTAGTCGCTGAAGGAGTTTTAAGGAAGGTCGAGTCTTCTATTTGGGCTACTCCGATAGTTACGCCAATCAAACCCAATGGTCAACCTCGCATCTGCGGAGACTACAGGGTCACAGTGAACAAGCAGCTACGTCAAACAGCCACCACTACCCTTCCAGTGGATGATATGTTCCAAGGACTAACCGGTGCTGTGTTCACAAAGATCGACCTCAGCAACGCTTTCCTGCAAATCCCCTTAACCGATGAAGCCAAGGAGTTGACCACTATCAACACCCCTTTAGGACTGTTTCAGTACCAGCGTCTTCCTTTCGGTCTGAACGTCTCACCAGGAGTTTTCCAAGCTGCCATTAACCGCATCATCGATAGACTTCAAGGCGTCAGAGCCTATCAAGACGACATCATCGTTACTGGAAATTCTCGCAACGAACATGACGAACGTCTTACTCTACTGCAGGCGCTTAATCGCTTCAACGTCCGCATCAACGCCCAAAACTCGGAATTCGCGGTAGATCAGCTTAAGTATCTTGGATACATTCTAGACGGTTCTGGAATCTACGCTGACGTCGAAAGAATCAAAACGGTTACACAAGCTCCTCGACCAGACAGTCCAACAAAACTACAATCGTTTCTCGGATTTGCGCAATTTTATTCACGATTCGTTCCGAATTTTGCTGCCATCGTGCGACCTCTCTATACGTTGCTTCATTCCACTTACTTCCAATGGACTGCATCATCTCGGCAGCTTACGACGAACTTATCCACAACCTACTACATGGCAAGGTGTTGAAGACTTTCCAACTTGGCGTGCCTACAGAGTTAGTTGTTGATGCCTCGGAATACGCGATTGGTGCTGTACTGAATCAAGAACAACAGCCTGTTATCTGCATCTCCCGAAAGTTATTGAAGTTGAAACAAAGCTCAAACAATGAAGGAAGCCCTGGCGATTCATTGGGCTATACAACGTCTCCATAAATACTTCTATGGACAAAGGTCTACCATCGTAACTGACCACCAGGCCGTGACCTACATCTTCGGGCATGAGTCATCGATCAACAAAACAACATCGCGGATGTTACAACGATGGGTTTTAGACCTTTGCGGTTATAACTACACGATACAACATCGTCCGGGAAAGCAGATACCACACGCCGACTACCTTTCGCGCCACTCCAACTTCGACAACCCTGAGCCACAAGCAGAAGTATCTTTCGTCGAACATCTACCAGTGTCCAGGAACGAGTTGATCTTGGAAACTCGGTCACATTATGGTCCCGTTATTGCTGGCTTGAGGCACGGATGGTCGAGGTCAAGGAAAAGGAGATTTCCTACTCTGCATGCGAACAAGGATAATCTACACCTTACGGCTGACGGTGTCATCATTTGTCAGGATCGTCCGGTGGTTCCGCCTACGTTACGACAAAAGTTTTTGCAACATTTGCATTCTTCACATCTGGGAAGAGACAAAACCATATCTTTGTCTAGGCTTGTATGCTGGTGGCCTTGCATCATTGACGACATCAAGGCGGTCATTCGCTCCTGCAAACAATGCCTCCAGAAACCGAAAACGCATTGCAAATGATGCAAAGAGTACATGGGGACTACTGCAGTAATGGACAAAAGACCGTTCCAGGACACCATAAAATCAAAAAATTAGTACTTTTAAAAACGACATAAATTTATGAATTTAGTCCCTTTTTCAGGTTTTTAAGACCTAAATTCATGAATTTAGTCCATTCAAAAAGTACCATTTTTTTCAAAAAATGGTATTTTTAAAAACAACATAAATTCATGAATTTGAACCCTTTTTCAGGTTATGAAGACCTAAATTCATAAATCGGCTAAAGCCAGAGGAGCTTCGCTCCGATTTGGGCGTTTTTAAAAATACCCAATTTTTCAAATTTTTCAAAATCTCAAATTTGAGAATTACAATCGGGCGAAGCCCTAGAACCTTCGGTTCGATTTTCACCCCCGCCAAAATCATGACCGTTCTAGGACACTAAAAATTATAAAAGTTAAGAATTTCAAATTTGAGAATTACAATCGGGCGAAGCCCTAGAACCTTCGGTTCGATTTTCATTGCTTAAATCATGACCGTTCTAGGACACCGAAAATCATAAAAGTTGAGAATTTCAAATTCATGAATTTTATCCATTTTTCAGGTTTTTAAAATATATCATGTGACTTGCGAACCGAAGGTTCAGGGCTTCGCCCGTTAAAAATATTTCTTTAAAAATGGAAGAAACAAAAGTGGAAGGAACTTCAGAAATGGAAGGAACCTCAAGAATATATCCTTCGTTATCATATAAACGTAGTTCTACTTTAATGGACATTGAAAAAATGAACATTGAAAAAATGAACATTGAAAAAATGAATAAAGAAAAACACAAAGATAGAGTTAGGTATATGAAAGATAAGGAATCTCAATTATTATTAAGATTAGAGCATTATAAAAAGTTAAGAAAGAGATGGACTAAAGTTAAGAATGTAACACAAGGAATTGGCATATTCTTAACAATAAGTTTAGGTGCTTTAACAATTGTTATATCTTCAGGTGTTTTAGTAATTCCAGTAGTTGCTACAGCTTTAACAGGTACGGGTGTTTTTGCAACTTCACTTGCTACAATGTTAGAAAAATCTTTAATAACTAAGAAACGAAAATCATTAAAAACTAAGCATTTACATATTAAAGAAGTATATGATAAACTACATTACTACTTTCAAAGAGTATGTGATGATAATGTTATTACGTTAGATGAGATTGAAAAATTTGATCAAATAGCTAATGAAGTAAATCAAATATCATTTCAATCACAGACAGAAAAAGTTGATGATAAAAATAAAAAGGATGGCAAAATTTCTAGTGATGGTAAAACTTTTAGTGATGATAAAATTTTTTTAGAAGAGCTAAAAACTTTATTAGACAAAACTTTATTAAACAAAACTTAATACGAGAAAATTTTAAACGAGAAAATTTTAAACGAAAAGTTGTCAAACAACAAAGCAATAAAAAAATAATTTGTTCAGTAAAATGTTTTTGCTGTATACCAATGTTACCACAAAATTCAAATATTATATTTTAAAAAAATAGACAAAATTAAAGCTGATAATAAAAAATAAAATATTAAAACATTATATTTGTATATTTTTATTACTCGGTAAACAATTGTTCGATAACTCTTTCATGAATTTTTTTATCAATATTAATTGTGATAAATCCATGATCTTTTGACCAAGCATTATTACACGATTGTTTAAATTCATCTTTATCTCTTATACATAAATCTCTTAACAAATCACTTAAGTTTCTTGCATTTATTTCAAATAGTATAAATATATTTGCATTCTTTCTAATAACACTTCCATCTAATGAATACATACTTTGTGTTAAATAAAATACACTACAGTTATTATGTCTACCTCTTGTGAAATAATTTCTTTGAACTGACTGATTTCTGTCATTAACACAATCATCAAAAATTACACAATGTTTCATTGTTTTATCTAGTTTACTAGGATCTTGCATATTACCACTATCATCTATTAATTGTATTTTTATATGCTTATTTTTATTGGATTCTACTAACTGATTATTTTTTGCTGCTTCTTCACACCACAAATTTATTTCTTCTTCATATTCAGATTTTTCGTATTCTTCGAATAGAGAAGCAATTGCTGTTTTTGTAAGATTATTTTCAAATCCATATTTTAAAAATTGATAGACGGGTTGTTCTGCCGTTGTTGTATAAATTATAAGATTGTTATAATCCAAAAAATTTGGAGTCGTTAAAATTTTAAATAATAGATATGTTTTTCCACATCCTGATCTTCCGCAAATAACTGCTAAAACTTTATTAGATAAATTTGGATGATGATTAAATTTAAGTTTTTTTTTATTTAAAGACATTTCATTCATTTTTAAAGTAATAAATTCATCCATTATTGAATTAGTGTTTTTAGAAACAAAAAAATAAAAATAAAATTTTAATTTAAGTTTATTTTTTGTTTCTAATAATAAGATTAATAAGATTAATAAGATTAATAATGAAAATGATAAAAAAAATTAAACTTCTCTATTGTAGCGTAAAAGTTTATACCTCCCGAACCAAAAGATCTATCATAATCTCTTCACCTCCAAAATTTATTTCTTGTCCTTTTTCATCAGTGATTTTAATGTTTAATGTTGTTAATAGTTTTTCTTGTAATAGGAAAATATATTAATGTTTGTGGAAATACATTTAATCTATAACCAATGGGTACAGTAAAAGCTGGAAAACTGAATATTAAATTTGATAATTTACCATTTATATATCCTCCTTCAATAATGTCACAATGTACAACAATTGAATTTATTTCAGTTATTTTTGGAATCTTCTCACCTAAATGATAACCTTGACTGTAAGTTTGTTTATTAAATCCTAATAGCTTTGACAATGATCTATCATGATTAAAATCAACTTGATGATTTTCGTCTAAAGTAAGAGAAAATTTATTAACTGCCGGTTCAACTGCAAAATGTAATTGTTTCTTATCTTTAAATGGTATACCTAAATGTCTCTTAATTTCATTTGATATTGTTTCAACTTCGTAAGAACCAGGAAGAAAAGTTAGTATTTTCCATGTTTTTCCTTTATCAGTAGAATATCTAAATTGATCATTCACATCTTTGATAACGTTTTGAATAGTGTTAAATGTAGAGAAACTAGTCAATGCAATTTGATAATTTTTATTTTGTTCTAAATGTAGAATGGGTTCTAAATTACAAGTGTGTGATGAAGTAGTTGTTATAATTTTTAACGTCGTACTAAATTTTGATGAACACAAAATCTCTGTTAAATTTTGTAAATGATTATTAATTTTGTCTAAATCTGCTGAACACATTTTTAAACTAAAAAATTAAATAAATATTTTTTATAAAAAATTAGAAACAACATATTTCAGATACACTTTTATAATCCTCTTCATTTAGAATCTTCTTTTCTAACAGTCTTTTCAATATAGCATGAATTTCATTAAAACTAGAATTATGTCCTTCTTTTATTGCCGATATTAAAATATTTAATCTATTTAGTAATTCTTGTGGATCATCTGGTAAAAATACAGTTGTTTCTGTTTTCTGTTTTTCAGATAAACCTTTCCCTACTTTAACTCCCGTTGATAATAAATTTTCTAATTGTTTATAACGTCTTAGAGATTTTACTACACCTACTCTATCTAATATAGTTTTATATTTTATTAGATCTTCTACAGCATAATTTTTTAAATCTGCTCCTCTTAAAAGATCAACAAAATTTCTATCTAAACTAATAGGTTTTTTATCTGGAGTAAAAATTAATCCTCGTAAAGGTTGTGGAAATATTTCTTTACCACCAAGATAAAAATCTTGCAAATAATTTTTTATCTAAAAGGAAAGTAGAATGTTCGAATAACATAGATTTTGGTAATTTTTTATCTATGTTTGCCTCTAATAAACCATAGTCATCTAATAGTGTTTTAAGTACAGGATCCGCTATATCAACACGTTTTTCATTAAGTTCCTTTTCAAGAGTTTTAAATGGTTCGACAGTTTTTTCATAATCAGTTTTTACTTCTTCAGTTATTTTTAATTTATCAAACATATCAGATTGAATACCAGCTTTTGTCATTCTATGTTGAAGATGATTTTCTTTCATAATATTTCTTTGTTTTATTAATTCGTCTAATTGTTTTATTCTTTTAAAATTATCAGCTCTAACTTTATCCATTTTTATATGATAATTTTATAATATTTTATATTTTTATATTGTTATATTGTTATACTTAGAAAATAGAAATTAGAAAATTAAAAAGGTAAAGTAGTTATTCCATCAGGTAAAATTTTTCTTTTATCATCAAATGGATCTAATGCTAATTTATGTTCTTCTTTTAAATACATTTTATGTTTCTTTGAATTAAGTCTATAATTACATGCCGTTTTTATTTCATTATTAAATAATGCATTTTTATAATCTTGAAATGTTATTTGATTAGCCACTGATGCCTTTGAAATTCCTTTTAATGTTTTATGTGTTTTAATATTTTTAGTTGTATCATAACAGTAACATTTAGATTTTAAAAATATAGCTTCTGTTATGAAATCTTCATTTCCTTCTAATTCATCTTTTACTTTACATAAATCAGAAGGATGAATGATATCTTTTATTTTATCTATTTCTTCATCAAGTGTAGAATTATACGGTACTGTTAATTCTAAGAAAATAGAATCGGTATCTGTAAAGTGTAATTTATAGTTTTTGCCATAAGCAGGTGCTAAATAATCATATATAAAACTATACATAAATAGTTTAGCTAATTCTAATATAGTGAAACCAATGAAATTAAACTTATCATGTTTTACAATGCTTCTTCTTAGATGAACAGCACAAAGTTCACTGAATCTAGTAGTTCTTTTATATGTAGGTTTCCTTGTTAAATTTTGAAATCTATCTCTATCATAAACTATTTCAATATTTTGTCTATTACGCACATTTTCTAAAGTCTTACCATAAAATGCATTATTCATTAATTTGAAGAAAACGTTTCCAAAATCATCTTTATTTCTTTTAGCTATTTTACGTTTTTCAATATTGAACTCTATATAATTTTTTAACCATTTAGATTTTCTATACTCTAGTTTTCGATGTATTTTGGTGAGAATCATGCCATGATTTAAATACCAATCTAGCATTCTTCCTTCAACAACATACTTTCCTTTATTACCTTGTGTTAACATAAGTTTTTTTGTTGGTCTGTATTTTTTCGGAATTATAGATTTTTGATAATCTGAAAAATCTTCTATATTGGGAATTTTGTTTTCTGGACAGAAAGGATAATATTTTGTTGCTTCTTTTATATAATCAGGATATACTAAATCAACTTCATATACATAACCAAAATTATTTTCACCATCATATGTTCTTTGATAAACAAGATTATTACACCATGTCATTTCACCTGTTGGTAATTCTTGTATCATGCAAGAAGAATATAAGCTATTAAAATCATAATATAATAAATAGTTTTCTCTCATGAATTCATCAATTGCATTTTCACGTTCTACTCCTTCTCGTTTCGTTCGAAAAATTTCTAATATTTTTTCTTTTTCTTCTGGAGATAAAGGTTTCATTATTCCATATTCTTGTGGATTTACTTTCTTATTATAACATTTAACATATCTATTACCTAAAACTGATGAAACTCCACCTCTAATTCCAGATTCAAAAAATAATAATTTATCATATGTATTTTCTTTATAATGTTTAAGTTTAACACCAGTATGTTTTAATCCTGCTAGCCATGTTAAACCTGGTGTAGAATAACAATAACATGGATCTATTCCGTAATATTCTAAACACATATCACGAAAGTTTTCAAAAAGATCAGCTAGTATTAATACATCTATCTGTAGATATTTCATTGTATAATCATACATTGTTTTACAATTTAACTCTCTCCAATTTTTTTCAGCTTCTGCATAATCTTCTTCAGATAATTGTGATTGTTTTAATGTTGATTTAAATTTATTTATTGGAGGAAGTTGTTTTTCTTCCATAATTTTATTCACAGAATTAAAATCTCCAGTTATATCAGTCTTCGACTGTGAGCCGCAGGCTATATACTCATACGGAAATATTCCTTTTAAAGGTTTTAAATTATATTTATTTAATATTTTACATTGTTCAGGTTTCAAAGTTTTTCCCATAACATCTAATGAATAAGGAGTAAAAAATCTAAATGCATCTAAAATTCTAATACAACCTAATTGCATTGAAAAATATTCTTCTTCTTGTTTACATAGTACATTTATTTTTTGTTGTTGTAATTTTTCAGATGAAAATAAATCTTTCATTACTAGATGGAAATCATATTTAGAACCATTATAGAAATATAAAGGAACAAAGTTATATTTAAATTTGTTAGCATTAAGATTACAAGAATTATGTGCTGCACCTCTATATAATCCATTTAGATGATCATGATCTTTTACTTTATCAATATATCTACCTCTGCCAGTTTTATATTTATTTGTAAAACCTTTTCCACAGTAATAACAATTTATTTCATCATAAAATTCTTTTCTTTCTTCATCCGTTAATGGTATCATTGGTTTATTTGTTTCAAGCAATTGTGAAAAACGTCCTTGTAATTCTTCTACTTTCTTTGTAAACATTTCTGAACTGTCTTCACCATAGTATTGTAAATATTCTGATTTAAATAATTCAGGATAATTTGAATGAATGTACATTCCCCAACATAATGGTTTTTGTTCAAATAAATATTTTTCTTTACTTTGTTCAGTTGAACTTTTTCCAGGTGCACTTTTTTCAGGCGCACTTTTTTCAGAATTATAATTTTCAGAATTATAATTTTCAGAATCGGGTGAAGCCCTGGAACTTTCCGTTTGATTTTGTGTCATATTAACATTATATGCTTCAAAATCACAATAAATAGTAAAGGGTACTTTATTTTTAAAATACCATTTATTATATTCTAAATAATCATCTTTTGGAAAAGTATTTTGAACTGCTTCGTTTTGTTGACAATTCTCCAAATGTCTATTCATTTCTTCTAAAGTTCTAAAACTTGTCATACATTGAAGACAAGGAAAATTTTTATTATCTGAAGTTTTTGTAAATATAGAAACATCTTTACACAATATAAAATGACCCTGATAATATAATATATTCGCTTGTGCTGGTTGTTTTGACTGTTCTAGTTTTTCAAATTCATCTTTATATATTTCATGTGTTTCATTAATTTCTTTTGTAAGATTAAATGTATTTTGATAATAATTTTGATTTAATATTTGTAGCTGATAAATATATTCTTTATCATATTGTTCTTTATATTGTTGTAGACATTTTTTTAAAGATTCATTTATTTTTTGATTGGTTTCATTTTCTTCATTATTTAATTCTTTATTATTTTCTTCATTTAATTTTTGAGTTGTTTCTATCTTATTTTGATATTTATGGTGATATTCTTGTAGTAACATTTTTGTTTGTTGTTGATAATCTATTTTACATTTTTGTAAACTTTAATTAAATTTTCTAATTTTTGTTGATATTCTGAAGATAAAGATGAATATTTGTAATTATAATCATCAGTACGTCCTTTATAATTATTATGATTAATCATTATTGGTGATAGTGTTTTAACAAGTTCAAATTTTTCAGTACATATTATATTTCCTTGGTAAAAAATATTATGATGCATGTAATTTCCTCTATCATTATATACTATTTCTGATTGGCATAAATTTTTATTATTCAAATAAAATTTTTTTGAATCTGAGTAAAGTGGAGTAATTTTACCAATAGAAACATAATTCACATTTAATTCAAAAACATTTACTTCAATTAAATTTTTATTCTTTTTATGAAACTTTAGTAACCTATTATAATCATATGGAAATTCATCTAAGCCATCAGAAAGATCAAATTCACTTATGTATTCTTCTTTATTGTAATGACTTAGTCTTTCTTTATGATATTTTGCAGGATGTAAATGTGCTATAATACTCCACAGAAAACAATAATCATCTTCATTTTTATGTTGATTAATTGAGGTGAACTGAAAGGTAAAGGAACATAACCACCACCAGTATTATTTTTATATTTATCAATTACTATTTTCTTAGATATTATTTTAACAAATCTCCAACCAGATTCACGTAACTGGGCTTCAATTATACAATTTTCTAATTTAAGTATCATCGATTCAAATATGGGTTGTATATCATTTACATTATGTATTTCTTGTGAATTTGTAAAATGTCCTTGTATTATTTCTTCAGGAATTCCATCAGGTCCATTTTTTGTATAAAGTACTTCTACATTCATATAACATTTGAAAGATTTCTTAAATATATTATAAAAGTTGGTTAGAATATCAGAAAAAGTTTTATCGGTTTCATTATATTCAACCGATTCAACCGATTCATTAAATAAATATTTTATATCTGTTACGGCTTCATCAAATTCATCTATTTCGTTAAATTCATCAGTATCGCTAAATAAATATTTTATATCTGTTACGGCTTCATCTTCACTATTAAAAAATTTTTTATATTCCGAATGTGAATAATCATCAAACATTTTTTTAACTTTTATATCAGTAGGCAATGTTTCTAGATAGTTTTTATAACTATTTAATTTTAATATATTTCCTTCATCAACTCGTTCTACATTTTGTAAATGCATTTTACTTTGTAGATGAGATTGATAACTTCTTTTTGTTTGTAACTTTTTTTTACATAAGACACAATAAAATGTTTTCATTTTTTTATTTTTTAAAGAAAAAATTTGTGTTTTAGTTTTTTTTTTAAAAAAAAATTTTTGTTTTAATTTTTAGAGAAAAAAAATACTAATATATCTGCAAAATCGTGCGAAGCCCTAGGACCTTCGGTTTGATTATGATAAATTTGTTTAATTATTAAGTATTTCACTAACACCATTTATTAATGGTTTTATATCATTAAAAGTTTTTTTTGGCTTCAACAAATGTAGATTTGGCATCAGAAAATGTAGATTTAACATCAGATATTATTGGTGTTGCTTTTCTTAAAGCGTTTCTAACATCATTTATTGCAATTTTTAAATAGTTTAATGTTTCATTATCTTGTAACCTTTTTGGTATTGGTATACCAAATTTTGCATTTAAATAATGATCAAAATAAAAATAAAATGTATCAGGAATAATTTTTAGTGGTACTTTTGCTTCAGACTCTAAAAAGATAATTATTTGTTCTATAACTTGATTTGATAAATGTTTTGTATTTGCATACATTCTAATATCAAAATCTTGAGAGTTATTATAGATTTCATGTTCGGTATCTACTAATATATTTAAATCTTTATCATATACTTGCATATGTCCACTTATGGTGTCAACACGTATTATTCCATATTTATGTTGTGTATAATATGATAAAGGCATATTCATTTTATAATTTTTATTAATATCATTAAAGAATGCTGCATTATTTTGTGTAGTTGTAAAAAATGTTTGAATGTTTTCTCTAATCTTATTATCTACATCACAAGCTTTATGAGCTAATACAACTATTTGAATATTTTGATGTCTTCCTTTTGTAAATATTTCTGACATATTTTTTTGTTTTGATAAACTTGCAACATCATCTAAAATTAATAAAGATTTATTTTCAGGTGTACCAGCAAAACTTTCCATATCTTGTAACTCATCTAATTGTTTATCATTATAGACGTTTGTAAAAGTTGGCCATTCAGAAGTATGCATACAAAAAATATGTACTTTTGTTTCATCCTTATAATATTGGTTTATATATTTTTTAATAAACGTAGTCTTACCACTTCCAGTTTTACCGTAAACAATGAAATGTAAATTTTCTTGATACATTTTACCTTGTTTAATATTTTTATTATTAGTTTTATCCTTAATATTATCTTCCTCAGTCTTCCATCCTTTAAAAGATTTTTTTTCTTGATTATAAAAAATTATTCTCTTTTGTTCCTCTGTTAGAAAGTAACCCCATTGATTTCCAATACATATAACAAGATGATAAATAAAAAATATTAAAATACATGCTAACAATATTTTTATACAATGAAATTTTAAAAAATTCCAAAGACGTGTAAGATCTGATTGTGGTATTTTTTTATTAAGAGATGAATTAGGGGGTAGTGTCTCTAAATGTCTTTTATTATATGTATTTTTATCTATATTATCATATGTATTTTTATCTATATTATTATATATATTTTTATCTATATTATTATTATATTTAGTATTATATATAGGATTATCTACAATATTATTAATATCTTTTAGATTCGGATCTTGAGGGGTTAGTGTATCTTGAAACTCAGTGTTATTCATATAATTATTTATTATTTCGTTTATTGCATTAAGAGATTTATGACGACTTAGATTACTTTTATTACTTTTATTACTTTTATCACTTTTAATTAAAACCGGTGAATATAAATCTTCCAAATTTTCGCTTTTATTCATTTATTATTTTTAAAATAAAAATTTAGGAATTATTATTTTTTTAATTCCGGACTCGCATTCTTACACTCTTATGAGTGTTTTTTAACCTCTGTAGAACCTCCGGAATGTGTCGGACTTTTTGTTCCTATACTCAAAAGAAGTATGTTCCGAACCTCTCCTCTCTTCCGGAATGCTTAAGAATATTTTAATAAAATAATATTTTATTCTTTATAAAAAATAATATTTTAATATATATAAGATTATTTTAGTTGAAATACAACTATTTTAGTTGAAATACAACTATTTTAGTTGAAATACAACTATTTTAGTTGAAATACAACTATTTTAGTTGAAATACAACTATTTTAGTTGAAATACTAATATAAATTATTATTTTGACATAAATTATTATTTTGTCATAAATTATTATTTTGGCATAAAATATTATTTTGACATAAATTATTATTATGTTGATTATTATGTTGATTAAGTTTTGGACATAGTGTTACATGTCGCTGAAATTTTTCTTTAATATAATTTTTTGACAACCTCTACATTTAACTTTTTCTTTTAAACAATCCTTACACTGATATTTACTATCATAAAACTCTGTCTTAGGTTTAGTAATTTGACAACTTGTACATTGTCTTGTAGAACTTATACAAGAATTATAATGATTAGTAATTCCTTGATTTGTAAAATATTTATTACAATTACGACATAACTGATCTTTTAATTTATCTTTTTTTCGTGCAAAATTTTTTGATGTTATATTTTTATTACATCCGGAACATATTTTTTTGTTATTACTTTCAACAAATTGATTTTTATCAATATAATTATTTTGTGCTACATTATTATTTTGAACAAAAGGATTATTTTGAACAAAAGGATTATTTTGAACAAAAGGATTATTTTGTGCTACATTATTATTTTGTGCTAAATAATTATTATTATTTTGCCTAGGTGTATTTTGCCTAGGTGTATTTATTCTAGCAGTATTTTGCCTAGGTGTATTTATTCTAGCAGTATTTGCCTAGGTGTATTTATTCTAGCAGTATAAAATTTGTTCTTTATCTGAAATAAATAAATGCTTTCATCTTTGTAATGGTTGCTCTGATTGAATATTATTATGCTGAATACTATTATTAGGTTGAATATTATTAGGTTGAATATTATTAGGTTGTAATTGATTCATATGCATACCACATGGTGTGTTTTTCATATGAGAATATAATAGTGTTTGATTTAAAAAACGCATATTGCAAACTTGACAAATTTGAGTAAATTTCCATTTTTTTTATTTTTATTAGGAAAAATTTTATTTTTATAATTTATGTATTTTTTTATAATCAGAAAAAATTTTATTTTTATTGTTTAAAAATGATGTTACCAAATGTTGGTGGAGGTGCATATATCCCGAATAATCGTGAATTAGAAATAGAGATAGAAAATTATATTATGAAAACTGGAGACGTTTTATCTGGACCATTACATCTTTCTATTCTTCCACAACAAAATACAGAGTTAACAAATAAACAATATGTTTGATTATCAAATGCAAATCATGAATTAAAAGAAAAATATATAAACGATGTTTTGGTTCGCTGATGAACGAATTAAAGTTGCTTAAACTTAATGACAAATCATTAAACGAAAAATTATTAAAACTTGATAAAAAGGATAGAGAGCTAGAAGCAGATATAGCAAAACTTTTTAAAAAGATTTCAGAACAATCAAAAATTTTAATATTACTTTCTTTAAATTTAAAATCTGCAGTCATTAAAAATAAACATCAGATAAAAATGTTAAAAGAAACAATTAGAAGAAATAGAAAAACTACCTGAAAGAATTAAAAAAAATTTAAAACAGTTACAAACTACATTCCAAAAAAGTGTATGAATTGAGTTCTAAAATTACTCAACAAATGAAAAAGATGATAGAAATAATAAATGAAGTAAACTCACTAATGAAAAAGTTGATAAAATGAAAACTCTTAAAATCAATTTAGAAAATGAATTAAAGAAAAATTTACAAGAAAACTCTAAAGAAAATAAAGAACAGTTAGATGCTGTTAAAAGACAATTAGATCTTCTTAAAATTAAGTTAAATGCTATTAAAACGGCGTTGAAGATTAATAAGCAGAAAATGCAAGTTAATAGAAAAGAAATTAAAGTACATCACACGCTGCTTGACGCAATAGATAAAGTGCAACAGGCAATTAATAAAGTTATCTCGAAGTTGTTAGATATTCATAAACGTAAATCTGAAACGAGTATTGTAAATATTAACTTAAATATTTTTTACCTACAAAAAATAAAAATCATAAAAAAATATAAATATAATTTTAAAAATAAAAAAGTATAAATATAATTTTTACAAAAAATTTAAAATATAAAAGTATATAATTTTAAAAATGGATAAAATTAGAGCTAATAATTTTAAAAGAATTAAACAATTAGAAGAGTTAATAAAAGAAAGAAAAAGATATGAAAGAAAATCATAGAATAAAAAGAATGATTGATGCAGGTTTGGTTCCTGATAAAGTTAAACCAAAAACCCAATCTGTAAAAGTTAAGAACAAAAAATAAACATTTTTTATAATTTATTTTTTTTCCCAAAAGTCAAATTTATTACTAAAAAATGCCTATAATTTATAAACACAATCTTAAACATTTTGCTTCAAATCAAAAAATTGCTCATGAACCACGTATGAATCCTGTTTATCATTATGATAATAGAGAAACCGTTCAAAAAGAAGGGGATGGCATCTTTTCTGGTATTGGTAGTATCGTTAACTTAATTAAAAATAAAGAGTTGATTACATCTGCTGCAAAATGAGCAGCTGCTACACTAGGTAGTACAGCTAGTGCAATATCAAATGCTGTTAAATCACAAACGAATTAAAACAACTAGAAGCTATTCGTAAACTCAAGAATGATTCTGAAGAACTAAAAAAATTAAAAAAACTTTCAGATGAAACAAAGAACAAAATTGCTAACATAGCTGTAGAGGGTGATAGTAAACATAATGAAAATAAAAATAATAAATTAATAAAAAAACAATTGAAGAAATAAGAGGTAATGGCGTGAGCAGCAACCTTCGGTCTAACCAGCAAAGCTGTAGCGGAGCTGGTCTAGCAAAATTCTAAAATTATATTTTAGTAAAATTCTAAAAATTATATTTTAGTAAAATTCTAAAATTATATTTTAGTAAAAATTTTTTTTATCTGTGAGAAAAACAAAAAGTCAAATTATTTTTTATAAAAATGTCTTCGCTTATCGAAAATAAATTTAGATTAGACGATCCTCCGTTCGTCAGTTATAATCAAAAAAAGAATGACTATATAAGAATTGCTATGAATCCCGGATCTTCCAGTAGAGTAAACACTGGAGGAGATTTAATCTTTGAAGTTGATAATCAGCAGAGTTATTTATATTTACCTGATTCATTTTTACACTGCGAATATTCTTTATATAGTGATGCTAATTTTACAACACCATTACCAGATACCGATAATATTACACTAGAGAATAATTTTTTTCCAAGATTATTTACACAAATGCGTTTAGATGTTGCAACTCAAAATATAGAAACAATAAGTGATTCCCCAGGTGTAATTGATACAATGCTTAGATTTATAACAATTGGTGAAAATAATAAAAAGTATGAAATCGAAGGCTGGTTCCTGATACTAATGATGGTATAATTATTGATATTTGACTCACGGTGGATCAGATGCCGCAGGATTTGCGATTGATGTAGAAAATATTGCAAAACATTTAAATAAAACAAATAATGAAGCATATAAAGAAAGACGTGAATTTAACAAAAAAAGTAAACAGACAGTAAATTGGTCATTGTCTCCATTATTCGGATATTTAGATTATGATAAAATATCATATCAATTAAAATTTTAAATTAATAATTCATCGTACAGCAAATAATGAATTAATCTTTTTTGGTAAGACTGGAAAAAAAGCATATTTAAAAATTGATAGACTTGAATGGTGGATTAAGCATATTACTCCTAGTTTAGAAATTGAATCAGCTATTGCAAAAAGATTAAATACTAACAAACCAATTCCAGTAAATTTTCTAAAGCGTACTGCTAGTTCAGTAACTTTTTCCGAACAAAGATTTAACTTGCATTTTACTAGAACTGCGATTACCCCAAGATATTTATTACTAACATTTCAAAGAAATAATTCTCCAAGTTTTGATAAGAACAATAATATTTTTCATATTAATACAATTCGAAGTTTACAAGTTTCATTAAATCAAACTCGATATCCAATTGATCCATTAAGATTCGATGATACCAATAATCAATTTATGGAAGGATATGATTCTTATAGAAATCTTTGTATAGAATTTGGAGTTGAACCACAATTAACTCCTGGAGATTGGAGACATTTATATCCAATTTTCTGTTTCGATTTAAGTGCACAATCTGAAGATATTATTAAAAATGGTGTGATGTAACAATTAATATTGAAAAGAAAGGTTCCACAACTTCATTGATGGCTTATGGTTTATTGCTAGAAGATGTAAAATATTCTATTGAAGTTCTTAATGGAAGATGGTTAGGATCGGTTAGTAACCTTAGGACCTTTGGTCCGATAGGTTAAAGCAGCCCAAGACTTAGTCGATTAATTAATTTTTTTCATAAACAAGAATAGATTAAAATTTTTGTTAACTTTAAAAATTCTTAACTAAAAAATTTTTTTTCATAACTAGAATAGATTTAAATTTTTGATAACTTAAAATTTTTTATAAAAATGTCGCAAGCGAAAAGTAATATTAATAATAAAACTGTTGAATTAAAATTACGTAATATTGTTGACAAAAATACCCCTAAAACTATTACGATTAATAAAAAAAAGTATTACATAAGTAAACCAATGATAGAGAATATTCAATTACAAGAAGAAAAGAATGCCGGAATTCTCCCATTAATTCCACTAATAATAGGTGGCATAGCTGCAGCAGGAAGATGTGCCATGACAGGCTGTATTGGCCTTCATATATATAATTTTAATCAAGAATGAAGCATTAAAGAACAATTCGA
>CAJQUW010012797.1:0-54527 GCA_907163375.1 Prostheceraeus crozeri | reverse complement strand
CAGGGTGAGTCAGAATAGTGGACCCGAAATTAATACCCAAAATAAAAGTCATCACAAGTTAGATATATTTTTATAAACTCGGGAAAAAATTTCAGGAATGTAAATGACACTTGCATTACACATTTCGAAGTGCTCCCCATAAAAATCTATGGCTTTCTGAACGCGAACACGGAAATAATTCATACTTCTCCGAATCATAACTTGAGGAATATGCAGCATCTCTTCTGCGATCCTGTGCCTAAGGCATGGACACTGGGATACAAAAAACCTGCAGTTGGATAGAGCTGTTGGCGTAAGTAGGCCCACAACCAGTAATCGCAGGGTGTTAGGTCGGGAGACCTTGCGGGCCATTCAATGGGGCCTCTCCGACCTATCCACCTTCCATCCAAATTTTCGTTTAAGAATTGACGCACACGAAGAGAATAATGCGGAGGAGCTCCGTCTTGTTGAAACAATCGTGATCTTCCAATTCCATGCGAAAAATTTGGCAAAACCTTTCCCCGGAGCACTTCAAGATATCTCTCTCCTGTCATTGTTTGTCGAGAAATGTCAAAACCAATGACACCATAATATCCGATGCAGGCCCACACGGTAAGTGACGGCGTATGACCTGGGTTTTCACACAGGACTTGGGGATTGTGGGTTCCCCAGTAGTGGACGTTGTGTTTATTGACCGCACTGTTGAGATGAAATACGCATTCATCTGAGAAACACAACTTGCGCGAAACGGCTGGATCGTCGTTGAACCTCTGGTGCATTATTTGTGCAAATTGTAACCGCCTATCAGCGTCGCCGTCATACAAAAGCTGACAATAGAGTGGTTTGAACGGGTGGAATTTTTCTTCTTTCAGGATTCTGACGACCGAAGACTGAGACGTACCAACCTCATCAGCTTCGCTTTGCTTCGCTTCGCTTCGCTTGCGCCGGATGTCACACTTTTGCGGGTTTTTTTCAAAAAAATCAAAATTTCAAAAATTTTGGTAGACTTCAAATTTCACGTGGCCGAAGGCCGAAGGGGGAAAATTTAGGTAGTGACAAATTTTCAAAAAAACAAAATTTCAAAAATTTAGCCGGTCTCAAAATACCCAATTTTCAAATTTTTCAAAATCTCAAATTTGAGAATTACAATTTTTACTCCCAAAATCATGACCGTTCCAGGACACCGAAAATCATAAAAGTTAAGAATCTCAAATTTGAGAATTACAATTTTCTCGCTTAAATCATGACCGTTCCAGGACACCGAAAATCATAAAAGTTGAGAATTTCAAATTCATGAATTTTATCCATCTTTCAGGTTTTTAAAATATATCATGTGACTAAAAATATTTCTTTAAGAATGTAACACAATCTCTTAGAATGCCCGTTATTGTTACTGCCTTGCACTCTGATGAACCACCCAATTGTAGGGAACAGCTGCTCCCGCATACATGATATAATTGCAGCTGCTTATCGCATTCCTGAGCCATTGAATTACAGAGCAAGCAACCCGTATTAAAGATTAAAATGACGTTGAATATATTGCAGCATGTAGAAAGTAAGACTTCATTTACAATTCCATTAATCATAACTAGTGACTGTTTTCTTTCTTCATTGCAAAATGCCAAAACTAACAGCCGCGGAAGCTTTTTCGTTTTACATGCCGATTTTACTAAACTTAATTAAAGAAGAGCACAAGGAAACTGCGAATAAATACTTTGAAGAGTGGAAGTTAGAAATTCAATCGAGAAAGAAGAACAAATTGGACTCTCAAAAACAAGTGGAGGATATTACAGTAAAAATAGAACAGTATCTGTCCACTACTACAATTCCTCAGTTCAATGTTACAAAAGAACATTTCATTACCATCGAAGATAGTGCTACTATGATTTCAAAACTGATTGCAAGTGATAAAGTGCACCATGGGTCGTTGCTGAGAAGTGCTGCTTATCAAGGTTATGGATTTAAAAGAATTCTGGAATTGAGTGACAATAAAAAAACAGATTTGTGGAAAACTTGGAACTATTTAGAATTTCCTATAACGTAAGTTATTGTTATTTCTTGATGAACTTATCAGATCTAATTCTACCACACGTATTATTTTTAAATTCATCAAAGCCCATTAGTTTTGTTAGAAAACATTTTAAAGAAATCAAAATTTATATAGAAAAATTGAATCAACCGACAACTATAGAATAAATGAGGTTTGGTTCCCAAGATGAATGAACATTAACTGTGTTGTTTCACTTTTTAAGATATGTGCAATGTACATACATATTTGATGTATACATATTAATGAAGACTTCTTTATAAGTAGTAACACATTTTGGATTATTTTGAAATGTAATTCTATTTTCTTTTGTTCTCCAGTCTCATGGTAGAAGACTGACATTGTATAGATCTATATTTCAGTATGTAACATAATCTTTGGTATTTAAGAATGATTCATGGAACTTAGTAGTATTGCATTTTGGATTATTTTGAAATGTAATTCTATTTTCTTTTGTTCTCCAGTCTCATGGTAGAAGACTGACATTGTACAATTGTATGATAAGATTGATTGTTGTATTATTATATTTGATATTTAAGAATGATTCATGGAACTTAGTAGTAACACATTTTGGATTATTTTGAAATGTAAATCTATTTTCTTTTGTTCTCCAGTCTCATGGTAGAAGACTGACATTGTACAATTGTATGATAAGATTGATTGTTGTATTATTATATTTGATGCAAAATACACTGCCGTTGTTTTCATTTTTCTGTACAAGAAGTAGACATTATTACAGTTATTGGAATTTATTTCATTTAAAATGAATGATGAAAATCCGACAGTTATACTGAGTAATATAGGCGATATATGTCCTCAGGTTAATAACATGACTGAGTTTTTAAAAATAAACAGCAAACAAAACCACGTCAAATTTCGATTTAAATGAGATTGCTAAGCAATTGGGAATAAAGAATTTTCACATATTGATGAGTAATGAATTACTATTGATAAAAGATGTACGAAACACTAACTCTACTAATAAAATGTAACAATGTAACGTTTTAATTTAGATTAAATTAAATCATTTCAAAATCGAATAAGTAGTAAGGAAAGACATCATTAGAGAACAGTTTTAAATCAATACCCCCCAAGTAGTAAGGAAAGTCATCATTATGAAACAGTTTTAAATCAATACCCCCCCCAAGTAGTAAGGAAAGTCATCATTAGAGAACAGTTTTAAATCAATACCCCCTCCCTTCTGTCTTCTAGGGGTCCCTTAAGAAATTTTTTTATTATAAAATGAGCAACATAAAGGAGTTTTTTAAATTATATGGAACGCAAACCACGACAAATTTCGACCTAAAGAAAATCGCATATGAATTAGGAATATAGAATTTTCATGTTCTAATGAGAGTCGAATTACAATTCCTAAAAAATAAGCCAACAGGAACCTTCAGTTCCCGGAACAAAGTTCCATCAATAACTATAAATTTCATAACAAATCTTCATACGTCAGATGAAAAAGGTGTACATTGGTCAGCAGGACAAAGAAATATAAACTGTTCTAATTATTATTTTCACTCATACGGACTTCCACCTACAAACGAAGTCAAAAAATTACTTGGCAATGGAACTTATAATACATTTCAAATTCAAAAACCAGGAACTACTTATTGTGGTCAATTATGTCTTTATGCTTTATTTAAATTACAGGAAGGAGTACCATTTCTAGATATTATGTTAGAATTGAACGAACCGTAGGTTCTATGGCTACGCCTAACAAGGGAATTTCATTCCCGAAACGTTAGTTCCAATAATAATGATAATAATGATAATTAAAAATCAGTTCGTTGTAATTCATTTTGATAAAATCGGCCTCTGATATTTTCATCATCTAAATCTTTGATTTCGTAAGTAATTGGATAAGTTTGATTTATTTTACAAACTTCAAATATTTCTTTAGTCCAATAGCCAACAAAGCCTTTTTCAAATTTATTCTTATATTTAAATATTCTAACTCTATCTCCAATTTTAAATTTCGGCTTAAGTTTCTGCAAATTCGGATTACTCTCATTCGAATAATTATTCTCGAATATTTTTTTTCTTATCAAATCAGGGTCGTCAGAAGCATTCTTTGGATTTTCTTTAATACCAGAATGAACTTTATTATTGTACTCTTCTACAACTCCTGGTAATATCTTCAACCATTTCTGATTTCTTTGCTCAGTAAATTTCTTGAATAATTTATTTTTTAACGTCCGATTGAATCTTTCTATCACTACGGCCTTCCCTGCATTTTCAGTTGAATAAACAGTTTCAAATAGTGGCTGAACGTTTCGGTTATAAAATTCCGACCCTTTATCAACAAACAATTTCCTTGGCTTTCTCTTACTTTCTTTAAAGATTTCTTCAAACGCATATTTAACTGATAAACCACTTTTATTTTTTAAAGGCTTTACCCAAGCGTATCGTGTATATAAATCTATAACGGTCAATGCGTATTTGTAGTCCCTTTCATTCGGCATATGAATAAGATCAGCACTCCAAATATCATCTTTATTAAATACTTTTACTTTCAATAGATATTTCGGCTTCCTGTATTCTTTATGAATTTCGGACGCATAGCGTCCTAGATCATTCGACATTTCAGACGCATAGGTTCGAGCGTTGCTCTCAGACAGCTTTATTGTCGTTTCATTTAAACCCTGTCCGAATAATATTTTAGCTTGTAAAGCTTTCTTAACAAACATTCTTTCAATTTTTTCTCTAAATGTGGGATTTTGAATACTATCTAATTCTTGAATCATCTTCTTATCAGCTGCATGACGAGAACTTAGATCATGATTTCGATAAGCTAAATCATGCCTGTAAGCTGCGGCATCTACTCTATTTATTGGTTCTTCACCTAGTTTCG
Organism: Prostheceraeus crozeri; assembly: GCA_907163375.1. Lineage (NCBI taxonomy): Eukaryota > Metazoa > Platyhelminthes > Polycladida > Euryleptidae > Prostheceraeus > Prostheceraeus crozeri. Next base: position 49,644 of record CAJQUW010012797.1, on the reverse strand, counting down.
GACTATTATTCTCATCTAGTCTTATATCTAATCGAGTTCCTGGACCGGTATATGAATGACCAGGAAGATGTTTTTCTTTCGAATATTTACTCCAAATAAATCCAGGAAAGTTTTCTAATGTTTTTTGTATGTCACCTCCAATATGCTGACAATTTGAGTTTTTATTTTTGTTTAATAGATAATTCAATAAATCTAAATTAGAAATTTTTAATTTAATTAAATTTTCGGAATTTGTAGAATTCATTTTAGATGATAAAAAAAGGTCCTGAGGTTATTACCGAATCATACTAGGACTTAGATATATTCCAGAACCATCTTTAGTTTCTTTAATTTCAATTAAAGCATCAACATTGTGGAGAATATTTTTAAGAACTCGTTTTCTTTCATCAACTATTTTTAATTTACTAATAAAATTATCTACTACTCCTTCACCCCTAGCAACTTTCTCTAACTCTCTATTATGTCGTTTTTGTTCTTCTAATGCTGCCTTCTCTGATTTATTTTTATTTACTGCTTGGACAATACCAGCTGTCCCACCTGCAACACTTCCTGCTGCTGCTATGCCTCCTATTATTAGTGGAATTAATGGGAGAATTCCACCATTCTTTTCTTCTTGTAATTGAATATTCTCTATCATTGGTTTACTTATGTAATACTTTTTTTTGTTAATCGTAATAGTTTTAGGGGTATTTTTGTCAACAATATTACGTAATTTTAATTCAACAGTTTTATTATTACTTTTCGCTTGCGACATTTTGAATAAAAAAATTTTAAGTTATCAAAAATTTTAATCTATTCTAGTTATGAAAAATTTTAAGTTAAGAATTTTTAATCTATTCTAGTTATGAAAAAAATTAATTAATCGACGAAGTCTTGGGCTTTAACCTATCCTAGCCATCTTTCCATTAAGAATTTCAATAGAATATTTTACATCTTCTAGCAATAAACCATAAGCCATCAATGAAGTTGTGGAATCTTTCTTTTCAATATTGATTGTTACATCACAACCAGTCTTGATAATATCTTCAGATTGTGCACTTAAATCGAAACAGAAAATAGGATATAAATGTCTCCAATCTCCAGGAGTTAATTGTGGTTCAACTCCAAATTCTATACAAAGATTTCGATAAGAATCATATCCTTCCATAAATTGATTATTGGTATCATCGAATCTTAATGGATCAATTGGATATCGGGTTTGATTTAATGAAACTTGTAAACTTCGAATTGTATTAATATGGAAGAGATTATTGTTCTTATCAAAACTTGGAGAATTATTTCTTTGAAAAGTTAGTAATAAATATCTTGGTGTATTCGCAGTTCTAGTAAAATGCCAGTTAAATCTTTGTTCGGAAAAAGTTACTGAACTAGCAGTACGCTTTAGAAAATTAACTGGAATTGGTTTGTTAGTATTTAATCCTTTTGCAATGGCTGTTTCAACCTCTAAACTAGGAGTAATATGCTTAATCCACCATTCAAGTCTATCAATTTTTAAATATGCTTTTTTCCCAGTCTTACCACAAAAGATTAATTCATTATTTGCTGTACGATGAATTATTAATTTAAATTTTAATTGATATGATATTTTATCATAATCCAAATATCCGAATAATGGAGACAATGACCAATTAACTGTCTGTTTACTTTTTTGTTAAACTCACGTCTTTCTTTATATGCATCATTATTTGTTTTATTTAAATGTTTCGCAATATTTTCTACATCTTTCGCAATTCCTGCTGCATCTGTTCCAGCGTGAGTTAAATCATCAACAATTATACCATCATTAGTATCAGGAAACCAACCTTCGATTTCATACTTTTTATTATTTTCACCAATTGTTACAAATCTAAGCATTGTATCAATTACACCTGGAGAATCACTTATTGTTTCTATATTTTGAGTTGTAACATCTAAACGCATTTGTGTAAATAATTTTGGAAAGAAACTATTCTCTAATGCAATATTATCGGTATCTGGTAATGGTGTTGTAAAATTGGCATCACTATATAAAGAATATTCACAGTGTAAAAATGAATCAGGTAGATATAAATAACTCTGCTGATTATCAACTTCAAAAATTAAATCACCTCCAGTATTTACTCTACTGGAAGATCCGGGATTCATAGCAATTCTTATATAGTCATTCTTTTTTTTATTATAACTGACGAACGGAGGATCGTCTAATCTAAATTTATTTTCGATAAGCGAAGACATTTTTATAAAAAATAATTTGACTTTTTGTTTTTTCTCACACACAGAAAAAATTTTTACTATAATATAATTTTAGAATTTTGCTAGACCAGCTCCGCCACAGCTTTGCTGGTTAGACCGAAGGTTGCTATTAATACCATTACCTCTTATTTCTTCAATTGAACGTTTTATGGCTACGCCTGATGTCTTCTTATGTTTACTATCAGACGGAGCTCCGCTCCTCAAGGTTTCACCCCCTACAGCTATGTTAGCAATTTTGTTTTTTGTTTCCTCTGAAAGTTTTTTTAAATTTTTTAGTTCTTCAGAATCATTCCTAAGTTTACGAATAGCTTCTAGTTGTTTTAATTCGTTTTGAGACTTAACAGCATTTGATATTCCACTAGCTGTACTACCTATAGCAGCTGCTCCTTTTGCAGCAGATGTAATCAAATCTTTATTATTTTTAATTAAGTTAACGATACTACCAATACCAGAAAAGATTCCAGCCCTTCTTTTTGGACGGCACCTGCGGTGCCTAGGAACTTTTGTGTTCCGATTGTTTCTACACTGTCATAATGGTAAACAGATTTCATAGATGGTTCATGAGCAATTTTTTGATTTGAAGCAAAATGTTTAAGATTGTGTTTATAAATTATAGGCATTTTTTAAGATTAAATTTGACTTTTGGGAAAAATATCTACGTGTCAAGATTTACGTTTGTGAATGGACAACAACTTCGAGATAACTTTATTAATTGACTGTTGCACTTTATCTATTGCGTCAAGCAGCGTGTGATGTACTTTAATTTCTTTTCTATTAACTTGCATTTTCTGCTGATTAATCTTCAATGCCGTTTTAAGTGCATTTAACTTAATTTTAAGAACATCTAATTGTCTTTTAACAGCATCTAACTGTTCTTTATTTTCTTTAGAGTTTTCTTGTAAATTTTTCTTTAATTCATTTTCTAAATTGATTTTAAGAGTTTTCATTTTATCAACGTTTTGATTAAGCGAGTTTACTTCATTTATTATTCTATTCATCTTTTTCATTTGTTGAGTAATTTTAGAACTTAATTCATCAACACTTTTTTGGAATGTAGTTTGTAACTGCTTTAATTTTTTTTAATTCTTTCAGGTAGTTTTTCTATTTCATCTTCTAATTGTTCTTTTAACATTTTTATCTGATGTTTATTTTTAATGACTGCAGATTTTAAATTTATAGAAAGTAATATTAAAATTTTTGATTGTTCTGAAATCTTTTTAAAAAGTTTTGCTATATCTGCTTCTAGCTCTCTATCCTTTTTATCAAGTTTTAATAATTATTCGTTTAATGATTTGTCATTAACTTTTAGCAACTTTAATTCATTCATCAGTGGAACCAAAACATCGTTTATATATTTTTCTTTTAAGTCATTGATTTGTGTATCAACATATTGTTTATTTGTTAACTCTGTATTTTGTTGCGGAAGAATAGAAAGATGCAATGGACCAGATAAAACGTCTCCAGTTTTCATGATATAATTTTCTATTTCTAATTCACGATTATTCGGGATATATGCACCTCCACCAACATTTGGTATCATCATTTTTTAACAATAAAATTTTTTCTAATAAAAATAAAAAAATAATTTTTTTTCTAATAAAAATAAAAAAATGGAAAAGCCAAATTTTAAAAAATTATATTCGTCCGCATCATCCTGTTCTTCTTATTCGACGAGATCAACGGGATTTGAAAATAAATGTTTTGATAATAATAATAATAATAATCCATGTATAGATGTTAATATTTTATTTCAATTACAAGCCGAAATATTTAGAGAACAGACTAAAGGTTTACCTTCTATAGAAACCAATTATTGTATTTTTCCAGGTGATCCATTTATTAAATTTATGGAGATTGTAAGTAAATATAATGATGTAGCTTATGTTGAATTAAATAAAGAAAATATGGTAATAATAGGTCATAATAATGTTTTCGGTTTTATTAGAGCAGTTTTGCCGATTAGTCATACTGATTGGATAGAAACTAAAATTATTAATTATATCAATATTAAAGAATTAGTTAAAAAATTAAAATCTTTTTCCAAAGAAAAAATTAGATTATTTGTTGATGAACAAAATCAATATAACATTCACATAGAGAGTATAAAACATAATGAAGAATTATTATGTCAAGTTTATTATAGAGACACAATTTATAAACAAGAAACATTAGAAATGCCCCAAAGATATGATGATGATACGTATATAGGATTATATTCCAACTTAAATATTAATTTATTAAAATCTTATATAAATGGTTTAGCTCAACAAGAGAAAATTTATATGTGGACAACACCTTATACTATTAACAATGACCATAATCATAATAAACGAACCGAAGGTTCTAGGGCTTTGCCGGATCTTAAAGAATCTTATGATAATAATGATAATAATATAGATGATGATTCAGAAACATCTGAAAATGGTGTAAATGGTAAAAAAGATTATAAAAATATTAGTAATTATAAAAATTTATCTAAATTTCATTTTCTTACAATTGAAAATAATAATGATGGTATAGTTGAAGATACTGTTAGACAACTATGTGTCGGGTCTACAAAATTTAAATTAGGATTTACATCTAATCAATTTAAAATTTTATCATCTTTAATAAAAACTAAAAGTGATTCAGATTATAGTGGTGTTATTAAATTTTCTAAAAGAGATCAAAGACCAATATTTTTCTCTATTATATTATTATCAGATGAAAGATGTAATTTAGAGTTAGATATTCCAATAAGAGAATGGTATCCTATCAGGGAATGGCATCCTATACCAAAAAGTGTAATTTATGATGATGAAGAATCAATTGATGATGATGAGGAATCAATAGTTAGTGAAAATAAATTTAAATTATCTTTTGATAAAACATTATATGATGAAACTTAATATGATAAAACTTAATAGAAAATACCAAAATATTCGATAAATATATTTTCATATGTAATAAAATTTTTAGATGTAATAAAATTTTTAGATGTAATAAGTTTTTAGATGTAATAAGTTTTTAGATGTAATAAGTTTTTAGATGTTATAAAATTTTTAGATGTAATAAATTTTTTAGATGTTATAAATTTTTTAGATGTTATAACATTTTTAGATGTAATAAAAAAATTATTATTCCCACGTGTCATCATCATCACTTAAATTACTCTCACAGATGATTGTTTGAAATATTTCAGCTTGAATATCTTCTCCGTTATAAGGTAACATAATTTCATTTTCATCAGGTGCTTGACGTTTAAGAATATTTATTTGACCAGAAAATTTTTTTTCTTCAGTATTATTATTTTTATCAGGAATACTAATTCCAGTTTCTAAAGATATTTTCCATGGTTTATTAACTGTAGTCGATAATGTTTTCCCCGAATATAATTTTAGAAAATCTTCTACTTTTACTTTATCTTGTGAATATCCTTTGAATGTTTTCTTTTCACTAAGTCTCCCTTGCTCATCTACAGTAATACAGTATTTTACTTTAGGTGCAATAAACATTGCAAAAATAATTCCGCCATTTCCATAATCATTTTTCCCTTGACACAATTCTCCTCCAACATATCCAGTCGCGTCTAATTTATTAAAGAGCTCATTGGAAATATATATTGAATCAGTATCTGTATAATGAATGTATTTTTCTTTGAAACCATTAATTTCTAAAATAAAGTTATTCATGATTCTTCTAGAGTGAGAAAGAATGAAAGAACCTAAGTGTGATGGCATGAATGACGTCTTCCCATCTTTTACAATATTAGTTTTGAGAAATTCATCATCTTCCATTTCTACTTTCGCTAAATATTGTTCATCATTTAATTTTTCATAATCTTTTACTTCTTGAGTGAAATTTTTTCTCAATGTATTCTCATTCCATAAATGATATTTAGTGGTTATATCTTTTTGCACAGTTTTGAAATATAGCGAATTCATCAATAATTTAATTAACTCATCACCTACAGTATTTCCTTCTGTTTTATATCTTTTTCTCAAATTAAAAAGTTTTTCAATATAATTTCGAAATGGTGAAACTTGATAATTTTTTTCATAAATTATACCATCAGTAATATGTAAGATTTTTCCCCCACATCTAACAATTTCTTGTATGTCTACAGAAGTTAATACATCATAACATATACCATTTTTAAACCTGATTACTTTTACATGAGAATTATTATTTTGATTTTTAACTTTATCTTTTATAGGAACTGGTTGGAAAAACATATCATTCGGATATTGAAACACAACAGAGAATATTCCAGTTTTAGGTCTAAATGTTTGAGTATTAAATTTATATACTATTTCCCGCTCTTCTTCTTGACGAAATTTTCTAGCTGATTCAGCTTTAGGGTATTCTGAATTTTCATCATACATAGCTGATGGATATAAAGATGTTGCATCAAAAGCCATTAGAAATTCATTTTTTTGTTCAAGTAGTTGATTTGAAATTTTCTTACAAATTTCAGTTTTATCTCCTAAATCTCGATACTGTTTCATTAAATCTATTAAATTACTTCCAGGGGACAAAGCCCCACCAGAGTAGCGACCAAGGGACAAAGTCCCCCCAGCGCAGCGACCAGGTAAATACTGTTTTAATATTGGTAACAAGATGTTACAAAATGGCGATATGTATTTTCTTATATTTGCTGAAACTCTTCCACCTTTAACCGATTTTCTAATATAATTTCTAGCCCATAAATCTATATGAGAATGAATATTTATATTGTCATTTTGTACGCTTTTCATCCAACCGTTAAATGTTAAAGCAGAGGATGTTAAATTAGTAGTTATATCTTCACCAACTAAATCTCGTATAACATTATTATATTTGTAGATACAAAAAGCTAAAGAAAGAATATCGTTAACTAAATATGGTCTCCATTCATTTTCTTTTTCTTTATAATTTTCATGTGTTATGTCTCCAATTTCATAGTTTAATTTACACACATTCGTAGGAATTTTAAAATTCTCACACCATTTAGAAAGACTTGTTTTTACATGTTGATAACTACATTTCATTATAATAGTTTGAAGTGCTAATTTACCTGAAGGTGAATCTTTTTTCATATTGTTTTTAAATCTAAAAGATTTTTGAATGTATCTACTAACACATTCAGTTGTATAAGGACTTTGTAATGAAGCAGTCAATATTCCTCTTGAAGTTTTAAGAGGCGGTTTAGATAATTTAAAATTAGCTTTTATCGGAAAATAGGAATCAAAACCTGATGAATTGTGAGCTATTAAAGTTACTCTCGAATAATTAAATTTTCCAAGAGTTTTAAAAAATTGATGGATCGGACATACGTCCTCTGGGTTTCCCCTGATTGGACATTCATCATCCTCAGTTCTCGTAAATATTTTCACACAATTTTGAAGTTTATTAAATTCTAATTCAGTTAAATTATTATACTCATTAATCTGTTTTTTAAGTTTTTTAATTTCATCTTCATCTTTTGATCGTTTAATTTTAATCATATCATTTAACAAACGTGTTTCTAATTCTTTCAATCTTTGTTTCGGTAAACAACATATAAATTTATTAAAATTAATAGCTCCTACAGCATAAGGAATAGGATGAGCTGTTGAACAGTTAGGATCGGGAAAAGTTTCGAGATCCCAAATATATGTTGAACCATAGTCAATTTTTTTTTTGTTATGATTTTATATGGACGCGTTGTTAGATTTTCATCAGTAACTGTTTTATATATGGGTTTGAAATTATTTTCAATTTCTCTAATAGCTTTTAATTTATGAAATTTACTAATTAAACAATAGTGACCAATTGTTGAACCTGCGTGAAAAAAATTGTAATAAACATAATCATGAAACGTTTCAATTCCTCTAGGATTTAAATGACGATTGGCAGGACTATAATATTGAACACATTCTCCAAAATATTTATTGAATTGAGAAAATTTGCAGTTTGACATTACTCCTGTTCTAGATGTGGCTTTCTCTTTATATAAAAAATTATTAAACATTTCTTTCATCATTTCTCCTTGTTCTTCATTAAAACCTCGTAAAACATTATAACATTTAATAAAACAAAAATCTTCAAAAGGAATATAACAATATTCACCGAAATATTCTTTGATTCTATATTTCATATTAATCCCTGCCCCTCTATGCGATCTTTGTACTAACTTCATTCCAAAATCTTCATATTTAATATTACCTGTAAAAATCCATTCGTTTGCATCGGATTTCTCATCCAGATTCGAAAACCATGTTTCAAATGATTTTTTATTATAGAAGGTTACGTACAAATTTTGAATTATATTTTCCTGATCTTTAATAACTTTTCCAAGTAAATTAATAATTTTACCATTTGCTAAAAGTTTCCGCATATCATTTACTACATTACTAAAAGATACATTTTCATATTTAATTTCATTTGGATTAAATAAATTACATAAATCATCACCAAGTTCATCCTTAATTCTATCATCAAAAAAGATATCAGTAATAGGAGTTTCTAATATTTCTTTTGCTCCACTTTTCTGTTTTTTAGTATTACGTCTAATACTACGCCTAGTACGTTTCTCTTTTTTAATACGTTTACTATGTTTAATTTGCGCATCAAACTCAGCAGTTTGTTTCTTGATTAATTCATCAATCCTAGACGTTTGTCCGAGAGACATTTCACGATTCATATTTTTTAAAAGAAAAAATTAATTTTTACATAGAACCTCGGTTCCGTTTTTGCATATACACAGGAATATGTAATTGATGTAATGTTTCTAATTCATGTGCTGTTAAATGTTCTTTCTTAACCAACCACCATAAATTATTATACGCCAAAAATACTCGGAAACTTCTTAAACAAAGTGGAAAGTCTTTTGTTTTAACACACGGTTTAATACCATGTTTTGTTTTATAATCTGTAACGAGCGCTACGTATTTATGATGATAATAAAATCTAACTTCTTTCTTCGAATTTACAGGATTTGTAGGATGACGATAATCTTTTAAAACTGGTACATGCTCTATCTTATAATCATTCAACATATTTTTTTTTATTTTTATTAACAAAAAATTTATAAGAAAAAATTATTCGGTCACTCCGTTCGATCACTCCGCGAAAATATTTTCTATAACTCTATCATGAATTTTTTTATCAATATTAATTGTAATGAATCCATAATCTTTTGACCAAGCATTGTTACACGATTGTTTAAATTCATCTTTATTTCTTACACATAAATCTCTTAACAAATCACTTAAGTTTCTTGCATTTATTTCAAATAGTATAAATATATTTGCATTCTTTCTAATAACACTTCCGTCTAATGAATACATACTTTGTGTTAAATAAAACACACTACAGTTATTATGTCTACCTCTTGTGAAATAATTTCTCTGAACTGACTGATTTCTATCATTAACACAATCATAAAAAATTACACAATGTTTCATTGTTTTATCTAGTTTACTAGGATCTTGCATATTACCACTATCATCTATTAATTGTATCTTTATATGCTTATTTTTATTGGTTTCAACTAACTGATTATTTTTTGCTGCTTCTTCACACCACGAACTTATTTCTTCTTCATCTTCAGATTTATCATATTCTTTGAATAATGAAGCAATTGCTGTTTTTTTAAGATTATTTTCAAATCCATATTTTAAAAATTGATAGACGGGTTGTTCTGCCGTTGTTGTATAAATTATAAGATTATTATAATCCAAAAAATTTGGAGTCGTTAAAATTTTAAATAATAGATATGTTTTTCCACATCCTGATCTTCCACAAATAACTGACAAAACTTTATTAGATAAATTTGGATGATGATTAAATTTAAGTTTTTTTTATTTAATGGTAGTACTTCACTCATTTTTTAATAAAAAAATTTTATTTTTTTTTATTTTTTGTTTCTAAAGAAGAAGAAGAAGAAAATTAAACTTCTCTAGCTTCGCGTGGGAGTTTATACCTCTCGAACGGGAGTTTATACCTCCCGAACCAAAAGATCTATCATAATCTCTTCACCTCCAAAATTTATTTCTTGTCCTTTTTCATCAGTGATTCAAATGTTAATGTTGTTAATAGTTTTCTTGTAATAGGGAAATATATTAATGTTTGTGGAAATACATTTAATCTATAACCAATGGGTACAGTAAAAGCTGGAAAACTGAATATTAAATTTGATAATTTACCAATTATATATCCTCCTTCAATAATGTCACAATGTACAACAATTGAATTTATTTCAGTTATTTTTGGAATCTTCTCACCTAAATGATAACCTTGACTATAGGTTTGTTTATTAAATCCTAATAGCTTTGACAATGATCTATCATGATTAAAATCAACTTGATGATTTTCGTCTAAAGTAAGAGAAAATTTATTAACTGCCGGTTCAACTGCAAAATGTAATTGTTTCTTATCTTTAAATGGTATACCTAAATGTCTCTTAATTTCATTTGATATTGTTTCAACTTCGTAAGAACCAGGAAGAAAAGTTAGTACTTTCCACGTTTTGCCTTTATCAGTAGAATATCTAAATTGATCATTCACATCTTTTATAACATTTTGAATAGTGTTAAATGTGGAGAAACTAGTCAATGCAATTTGATAATTTTTATTTTGTTCTAAATGTAGAATGGGTTCTAAATTACAAGTGTGTGATGAAGTAGTTGTTATAATTTTTAACGTCGTACTAAATTTTGATGAACCCAAAATCTCTGTCAAATTTTCTAAATGATTATTAATTTTGTCTAAATCTGCTGAACACATTTTTTAGTTAAAATTTTGAATAAATATTTTTTTATGAAATATTTTTTTATAAAAATTAAAAACAACAACATATTTCAGCTACACTTTTATAATCCTCTTCATTTAGAATCTTCTTTTCTAACAGTCTTTTTAATATAGCATGAATTTCATTGAAACTAGAATTATGTCCTTCTTTTATTGCAGATATTAAAATATTTAATCTATTTAGTAATTCTTGTGGATCATCTGGTAAAAATATGGTTGTTTCTGTTTTCTGTTTTTCAGATAAACCTTTTCCTACTTTAACTCCCGTTGATAATAAATTTTCTAATTGTTTATAACGTCTAAGAGATTTTACTGCACCAACTCTATCTAACATAGCTTTATATTTTATGAGATCTTCTAATGCATAATTATTTAAATCTGCTCCTCTTAAAAGATCAACAAAATTTCTATCTAAATTAAAAGGAGATTTATCTGGTGAAAAAATTAAACCTCGAAAAGGTTGTGGAAATATTTCTTTTTGTCCGAGATAAAATCTAGGTATTGTTTTTCCATCTATAAATGAAATAGAATGTTCAAATTGCATAGATTTTGGTAATTTCTTATTAATGTTTGATTCTAGTAATCCATAGTCATCTAATATAGTTTTGTGCTCTGGATCTGTTATATCAATTTGTTTATCATTATTTGTACTTTCTTTTTCAAGAGTTTTAAATGGTTTCATAGTTTTCTCAAAATCAGTTTTTACTTGCTCGGTTTGCTGCATTTTTTCAAACATATCAGATTGAATACCAGCTTTTATCATTCTATGTTGAAGATGATTTTCTTTCATAATATTTCTTTGTTTTATTAACTCTTCTAATTGTTTTATTCTTTTAAAATTATCAGCTCTAATTTTTTCCATTTTTAAAATATAATATTTGAATTTTGTGGTAACATTGGAATACAGCAAAAACATTTTACTGAACAAATTATTTTTTTATTGCTTTGTTGTCTGACATCTTTTCGTTTAAAGTTTTCTCGTTTTAAGTTTTGTTTAATAAAGTTTTGTTTAATAAAGTTTTGCTTAAATTTTCGCTTAAAGTTTTTAGCTCTTCTAAAAAAATTTTATCATTTTCTTCATTAGAAATTTTGCCATCCTGTCTATTCTTATCATCAACTTTTTCGGACTTTAAATGAAATGGCGTTTTATTAGCTTCATTAGCTATTTGATCAAATTTTTCAATCTCATCTAACGTAATAACATTATCATCACATACTCTTTGAAAGTAGTAATGTAGTTTATCATAGACTTCTTTAATATGTAAATGCTTAGTTTTTAATGATTTTCGTTTCTTAGTTATTAAAGATTTATCTAACATTGTAACAAGTGAAGTTGCAAAAACACCCGTACCTGTTAAAGCTGTAGCAACAACAGGAATTACTAAAACACCTGAAGATATAACAATTGTCAAAGCACCTAAACTTATTGTTAAGAATATGCCAATTCCTTGTGTTACATTCTTAACTTTGCTCCATCTCTTTCTTAATTTTTTATAATGCTCTAATCTTAATAATAATTGAGATTCCTTATCTTTCATATACCTAACTCTATCTTTGTGTTTTTCTTTATTCATTTTTTCAATGTCCATTAAAGTAGAACTACGTTCATATGATAACGAAGGATTTATTCTTGCGGTTTCTTCCACTTTTGTTTCTTCCATTTTTAAAGAAATATTATTAGTCACATGATATATTTTAAAAACCTGAAAGATGGATAAAATTCATGAATTTGAAATTCTCAACTTTTATGATTTTCGGTGTCCTGGAACGGTCATGATTTAAGCGAGAAAATTGTAATTCTCAAATTTGAGATTCTTAACTTTTATGATTTTCGGTGTCCTGGAACGGTCATGATTTTGGGAGTAAAAATTGTAATTCTCAAATTTGAGATTTTGAAAAATTTGAAAATTGGGTATTTTGAGACCGGCTAAATTTTTGAAATTTTGTTTTTTTGAAAATTTGTCACTACCTAAATTTTCCCCCTTCGGCCTTCGGCCACGTGAAATTTGAAGTCTACCAAAATTTTTGAAATTTTGATTTTTTGAAAAAACCCGCAAAAGTGTGACATCCGGCGCAAGCGAAGCGAAGCGAAGCAAAGCGAAGCGTCGCGCCGGATGTCACACTATATACTACTTATATCATTCACAATGAATTTCCTTTGACTTCAAAATTCAAAGGGTATATTTCAATGCGAAAAAACCCGAAGGAAAATTACAATGTTGACTTGCTGACGAAGTTTGCGACTATGACATCGCAATTACCCACGTAGGCTTTTACAACACCACGGAATGCTTCACTCAAACCGGTGATGCTGAAACGGACATCCAATGGTACTGCATCTTTTGACCAGAGCCGTATTGTGTAATAGTATTTCCCCAAATGTCATAGACCTGTGGATTTCAAGAATTTTCGTTATTATTTTTTCCGTCTGTCAACACTTTATGCTGATATCATGTTGACTTATACTGTATGTAAACAATAAAAAAAGACTGAGACGCTCTCAATAAAGGCGCCTTTTGACCTCCCTTTTCTATTGTCTGTGACATTAAACCGCACGCGCATTCAAAAGCTAGCAAAGTAGATGGGATTTCTGCTCGGTGCTCGCAGTCAAATTTTTACTATGCATTGCAACCTGCAACATGCTGTGTGATACTCCGAGTTCAGTTTCAGCCTAATCATCATCAGAGGAATAGTGGAAATATGTTATACATAAATTGAATATAAATATATACATGAATCATTGATGAATTATTTAGTGCAACTTTACGCCATAATGAAAAATACGAAATTAACATAATGTAAGTTAAGCCTTAACTTATTAAGTATGCTGCATAGAATTACAAAACTCGTCCTAAATTAGATATTTTTAATTTTTTAAGTATAATTTTCAATTATACATTTCTAGCCTACACTGCAATGAGACTATCTAAATTACAATTTCTACAGATGATGAGTCGTGGGCTACCCACCGATCATATTATTCATGGACCTTATTGCCTTTATTGGATAAAGGCAATAACAAATAGCAATAACAACCTAAGCTGGCCTATATACACTTTAATATTCAATAAAGCAATTGATATCTTTATTGATACGGTATATTTGGCTATATAGCCGATACCCTTTCCATGTCCGAGTAGATACAGGCCCTATAAGCTATTTAGAGGCATACGCTATCCAGTTTCATATTCAAGCTTTGTTAAAAAGCTTATACTACTATTCGGCCCCTGTGACGGCTAATTAGGTATATCATCATCACTCATGTAGTCTTATTTAATGTAGGCTCGTAGTAGACTGCAGGCTAGGCCAATTTATATTTAGCCAGTGCGGGAGATCTTTATCTAATTTAACCAATCCAGGTTATAACTTTATTTTATCTTTCAGAGATAGTCACTTCATGCAAAAATGTTATTTATCATTATATTAGGCTATTATCATTTTTATTATTAACTTAAGTCGTTGCTTGTTAATGAAAACTAATTTGATGATTGTAGCAAGCCTCTAAAGGCCACACCGTTATCCAAAAAAACCGTTCAACGGATCCAGGATAACCAGCATAGATAGAACCTGAATTTGAAGTCGGAGCCGGAGCCTTTCACATCAGTGTCGTGGAGCCGGAGCCGATGAGATAACGCATCGGCTCTACAGCCCTGATTTGTATCACAAGAAAAATTGACAAAATCCTGTTTCTCAAAATGTTCAAAGACCAAAATCTGAAGTTGCTATTTTTAATCCTTTGCAACGATTTGGAATGAATATTCCCCACTTTCGACATATATAATCTGATCCACTTCTACAATAGTCCTGTATTCGATTTTGGAAGCCTGTAAAACGTTATCTTTGGCGTTGTTTCCGACTCACATGAGATGTCAACAATCCTGGAACACAGCATTTATTACGCATGTTTGTGCAGGACCGTTTCTATCCAAACGTTCAGCAAGGCATTTTTTGTGATAGCCTTGTTGAAAGCTGAACGACTTGCATGTTTTACAGCATGGAAACACATAGGAACATAGAAAGTTGCAATTATGTCAAGACTCAACTTGTAGGCGTCAAATTTCAATGTCACTTCCTGGTTAAGCGCAGCGCAGATAAATGGGGTTCCCTGGAAAGGCATTTTAGAAATCTCAGTTAGCCTATATCTGCATGTGTATTCATAGCATTGCTGCCCATACCATTTCAACTGCGCACAATATTGTCATTAACATAGATTTTTTCGGGCAGCATAGGACATTTTCAGGCGTTCACGCGCCCTCAAATGCCCTACATTATTGACCACAAAAATCCATGCTAATGCTATATTGTCATTTTAGAAATCGTTGAAAACAACAATTTGAAGAGAATAGTGGATTAAAAATATTCAGAAAGTCAAAAATACGAACACAAATACTGAAAAAAATTTGCAAATGCATTTAGCCATTTCTTCGCAGCCTGATAGAGATCTCTTGCACTTCACTTGAATGTTGATATTTATCTAATCCAACCTGCATGAAATGTTGCTTATAAGCCTAAATAGAAAATAGACTAGTATATGAAGTTTTTGGGCGATTAGTAAAACTTTACGGGTTACAGATAAATCTGAAAACCTTGGAAAATTAACCTGTACGCATCTCTGACTGGAGGACTGTACATAATATACAATTCCT
Source organism: Prostheceraeus crozeri (assembly GCA_907163375.1). Taxonomy (NCBI): domain Eukaryota; kingdom Metazoa; phylum Platyhelminthes; order Polycladida; family Euryleptidae; genus Prostheceraeus; species Prostheceraeus crozeri. The sequence continues at coordinate 34,015 of CAJQUW010012797.1, read as the reverse complement.
ATCTGTAGGCAAGGGATTGTCTACACGACTAATTTATAAACTATTTTATAAGAATAACAGAATAGTGCACTCAGATCGCCTTTTCCACACTCAGTGACTTAAATTTTTCTCGAAATTTTCGATGAATTCTCGGACATATTTCCCGGGAATCGGACTCGAATTTGTCGGGAATTCCCGTGTTCAACCCTATCATGCAATCAGTTAGTGACCCAAGTTCGCTGAGGAATTTCTGGTTTCTGATGCATTGCGAGGACACCATGCAAAATGGTATTTTGATTGAGCATTCGCTATTTCGACTAATCATGATTTTAACACCTGGTAGATAATTCTTCAAGAATAGGGATGCGGAGTTTGAGTTCCGAAGTCCTATCATTTTGACCGGGGTCGGAGTTAAATGATAGGACTCCAGACTGCGACCTCGACCAAAGACTAGACCCGAGCACATGGTCTCAGACGCAAAGCTTTTAATCAACGACCTTCGATAAGTTTCCTATGGTGTTTAGATGAATTTTTTATTTGTGAAATATTATCTTTGTAACAAGGATGCGGAGTCGGAGTCCTATAATTTTTGCTGGAGTCGGAGTCAGTAGTAATAAAAGGTCCATAATAAACACAGCGCGCCCTCCCCCCCTCTGGAACGGCAGAGTGTCGTGGTCGGCCGCCGTGGTGCTTCGGGTCTGACTCCCCCCCCTCTGCAACGACAGAGTGTGAGACTCGGGTGAGTTGGTCCGACCGCCTGGTTGACGTGGGCGACCGTCCAGGTTAACGTGGGTGACCGTCTAGGTTGACGTGGGCGACCGTCTAGGTTGTCGTGGATGGTGAAATGGCTGCCAGATTCGGATTCAGCGTAAAATTCTGCATCGGTATGGTGAGTTTCAAGGCAATCGGCGAGAAAAAATTTTTCTTCAAAATTTTAACAGAGTTAGAATTTGGGACGTTTTGGGCTGTAGCTTCAAAACGAAGCATCGGATTGGAAAACGGATTTCAGATTTGGAATCAGCGTGAAATTCTCTATCTGTATGGTGAGTTTCATGTCAATCGGAGAGTTTCAAGTCAATCGGCGAGAAAAATTTCGCTGATTCCCCCCCCTCTGGACAGCTTGCTTCGATTTTGGCTTCCAGTGGACGGATTTTGTCGTGCCATAGCTCGTTTGAAAGCTAAGAGTGAGACAAATTCAGTGAAAGAATCGGCTTGTTCCTATCTGTCTTCATTTAGATGTGAGACGCCATTTAAGATTTTGGGACATTGGTGAAAAACGACAGAGTTAGAATTTGGGACGTTTTGGTGTGTAGCGCCAAAACGAACCATCGGATGAGAAAACGGATTTCAGATTTGGAATCAGCGTGACATTCTCTATCTGTATGGTGAGTTTCAAGGCAATCGGCGAGAAAAAATTTTCAACATTTTTCGAAAAAACGACAGAGTTAGAATTTGGGACGTTTTGGTGTGTAGCGCCAAAACGAACCATCAGATGAGAAAACGGAGGCCAGATTCGGATTCAGCGTGAAATTCTGCATCCGTATGGTGAATTTGAACGCCATCGGAGAGAAAAAATTTTGCTGACGTCCCCCCCCCTCTGGACAGCTTGCTTCGATTTTGGCTTCCAGTGGACGGATTTTGTCGTGCCATAGCTCGTTTGAAAGCTAAGAGTGAGACAAATTCAGTGAAAGAATCGGCTTGTTCCTATCTGTCTTCATTTAGATGTGAGACGCCATTTAAGATTTTGGGACATTGTCGAAAAACGACAGAGTTAGAATTTGGGACGTTTTGGGCTCTAGCTTCAAAACGAAGCATCGGATGGGAAAACGGATTTCAGATTTGGAATCAGCGTCAAATTCTCTATCAGCATGGTAAGTTTCAAGTCAATCGGATATTTTGAAGTCAATCGGAGAGAAAAATTTTCAACATTTTTCGAAAAAACGACAGTTAGAATTTTTGCGATGGCTGCCTACTGTAGAGCCAAAACGAAGCATCGGATGGGAAAACGGAGGCCAGATTCGGATTCAGCGTCAAATTCTACATGGAAATGGTGTATTTCCAGCTCAATCGGAGCACTAGAACCGGAGATAGACGGGTTTTTAGTGTTTGGATGATGGGTATTACGTCATCAGCTGATCGCCACACACTATATAAGCTGGGAACCGACAGAGACTTGTCATTTAGAGGAGAACGATTGTCAGAGGTAGGTCGTCTCTCTGAGCTCCGATGATAGCTTCGGACATTCCAAATTCCGAGTTTCTGTAAGAAACCGACTTAGAAAATTTCATTGCTGATATCAGCTAAGGCGTCAGACTTAGAGGTTCGCCAGGAGATGGCCTTCGTCTCCAGGCCATAAAAGACTCCAAAACTTTAAAGGCTTGTAACTTTGCTTCTACAAGTCCGTTTGACTTGATTCAAAAAAGGTTCGGTCGCTATTGACCTGCCCTAAGTGATAAACTACTTATAAAATTTCATAAGTAGTGCTAAAAAGTTGAAAAATTTAAATTCACTAGTTTTGGAGGTTTTCTGGGGTTTTCGACCCTGCTGAAGTCAATGAAAGCATTTTTAATGATGTCTGAGCCAGTCTTTTCATGGTATAAGCGGCTTTTCACTGAAAGCGAGCAAGACACGGAGAGTTTTGCTGTAATATTCCACTGACAGGGTGTTCCTTCGGGACGGCGGACGATGCCGTAGTGATAAGTGTGGCAAGGGAATGTGTCATATTTGAGACCGTAACCGCTGGGACAACTCATGTCTCATGTTGGGCATTTGACACAGCTCTCAACGTAGCACTTTGAACGCCAATCGGTTGAGTCTTAGCTATCTTGTCATGGGTGGCCTCTAAACATCTCCATTGCAAAACGCTGGTGAATCAAGCTCTCTACGGCTTGCTATCAAGCTGCTAAAAGTCTGTCCACCTCTTACCAACTCTACAGGTTTTCATGTCTGAGCCAGCCTTCTCATGATATAAGCGGCTTTTCACTGAAAGCGAGCAAGACACGGAGAGTTTTGCTGTAATATTCCACTGACAGGGTGTTCCTTCGGGACGGCGGACGATGCCGTAGTGATAAGTGTGGCAAGGGAGTGTGTCATAGTTTAGACCGTAACCGCTGGGACAACTCATGTCTCATGTTGGGCATTTGACACAGTTCTCAACGTAGCACTTTGAACGCCAATCGGTTGAGTCTTAGCTATCTTGTCATGGGTGGCCTCTAAACATCTCCATTGCAAAACGCTGGTGAATCAAGCTCTCTACGGCTTGCTATCAAGCTGATCAAAGCAATAACTTGGGATGTTTCCTCAAGGTTTTCAAGTATGCTGAGTTCAAATCTGCTATTAGATTTCAAATTTAACTAAGTCTAAGGCAGCTTTGAGGGGTTAGATCCCAGCTACTGTTCACTACCTTTGACTCGGCGTTGCTGTTACCACTTCGGGGCAGTGACAATGATGTCTTAAGCTGTAAATAGCGGATATCGGGGAAGATCTCTCACTTCCCTAGTGATCAGTACAAGGCCTTCGGGCTGTCGACGGGATCGAGTGCCACTCACTACACTCAAATCTATCATTCCTCACTTAGTGTAAATTACTGACTATACATTTGTCCTGCTATCAGGTTGTTTTGAGTTGCTATCTAGTTGAATAGTCTCTTGCTATCAAGAGATTCACTTCTGCTCATAAAGCACATCATCGCTGTAATACCTCCTTTGCTCGAGCGTTCCTTCGGGACGGCGGGTACTGCCGTAGAGGGATTGTGTTGCACGGGTTGTTCGTCGTTTGTTAGACCGAAACCTCTGAGCCGTTGCTCATGTTGGGCGTTCGACTTCATACTCAACGTGACGCTTTCTCTCACCAGGTCAGAGTACTTCAGCCATTCGACAAAGGTTAGTCTTTATGATATGGAGTAGAGTGAAATGTAATTCATTAGATGCCCCTTCAATGATTGCTCCCATGATAAACGTTGATGAGACAAATGAAATGATTCTCATCTTCCTTTTTCAGTGATTGAAATCTACTAACACACTACCGCATAATCGTCCACTATGGGGTAAGACATGATAGAGCCTCCACGCGGTTTGCCCTGGGCAGTCTTTAGAATGGCGAATACTATCATTAAGTTGAATCTGCTATCAGTCAACTTGAACGTTGCGTCGTGTTAGAGGGTATATAAACCACTGCCTCTCATTTCATTTCATTTCATTTCAATCATGCAGACGCCGAACAGTCAAGTCAGCTCTCCTCGCGGACCGCAGTTAAGGCCGCGAAATTTATTTGAGGAGTTTGCCAGGCTAGAGGAGCAAGACAGAGTTTTTAATAATCTTGCTCGGATTGGCAATCCGATGACAGCAACTGTTGTCAATCCAACGGAATGGCGCTACATTCCACTTTTTAGCCATGTACCAGTTAGTGTGGAAGTCGACACTGCTACCAAGGAGAGATTCAAGGACTCTTTCAGCAGAATTGGTAGGGTGTAAGATGACGTTACTCCCGAGAACGAACCATCGGCTCTCTTAAGGGCCACCATGGGGCAAGACATGATAGAACCTCCTCGTGGTTTGCCCTGGGCAGTCTTCGGACTGGCGAATACTATCATTAAGTTGAATCTGCTATCAGTCAACTTGAACGTTGCAAATGAAGTTCGGTGTAATACTTCCTTTCGACGGGCGTTCCTGTAAAGGGCGGCGGTGAAACCCGTAGCTATGCATACCGCAAGGGGCATTCGGCAATGGTCAATCTTGTTAAACCTCTCTACGTCATGTTTGCAAGTGATTGCCTCTGTCTCAACGTAGTATGCATTCGCGCCAGGGCGACATTTAGCCAACTGTCGAAGGTTGCCTAAAACTTTCCATTGCATACGTTATGAGAACCATGAGTTCTACCTGTCTCTATCAATGAGACGAATTGATGAATGGAATGAAATGGGAGGACACTCACGCGCCACACGCAACATAACACACTTCTCTCTTCCGTAGTCTAACAAGCTCTTTACACATGGATCGCAGTCGATTGCTATCCCTATATCAGAAGTGTAAGCTATCTTAATTTTATCTAACACTATTTCATCTACCATTATCATCCATATGAAATGTTATAAGAATTGCAAGTTAGACTAAGCGTGCTACTATTTCCAAATGAATAAAGTATACATGGTTAAATCATCCACTTAAGCCCATCCGTAGTCTAACAAGCTCTTTACACATGGATCGCAGTGGATTGCTATCCCTGTATCAGAAGTGTAAGCTATCTAAATTTTATTTAACACTATTTCATCTACCATCATCAGCCATATGAAGTGTCATAAGATTTACAAGTTAGACTAAGCGTTCTACTATTTGTAAATGAAAGATATCGTTTCAACAGTTTACAGATTGAAAATAAAGTTTCAATAGTGTGTGCGTTAAAAATAAAGCTTTATCTGTTTGTATGTTAGAAACAAAATAAAGTTTCAATAGTGTATGCGTTAGAAATAAAGTCTTAGCTGTTTGTATATCAAAATAAAGTTTCAAGAGTTTACAAGTTAGAAATAAAGTTTCAATAGTGTATATGTTAGAAATAAAGGTGTAACTGTTTGTAAAAATAAGATCGCAAGATTTACTAGTTTACAAGTTAGACTAAGTGTAAATTAAAAATAAATTATAACTGTTCACGTGTTAAAGCGTTGATGCAACGATGAACAGTTAATAAGCTGAAAAGTTTTAGATTCACTTTAACATTATCATATGTTTACAGATAGAAATGTATCACAGCAAAGCTACTTCATGAGTTAGTTTGCCAGGAGTGTATCATCTCAAACTTTTACTTCGACTGTGGAACATTGATTTCCATGATGAAGATTTAAATGATCGTCTTGTGATTGGACGAGACGTCTCATCCATTCACCGCTTAGGAAAATCTTATAAAAGGTAGTGCACCAGCTCTACTCTTCACATTTATCTTTCATAAGGTGAGTGTTGGTGAGCTCCCGCTATCAGGTTGTTTTGACTTGCTATCAAGTTGAAAAGTCTCTAGCTATCAAGAGTTTCACTTCTGCTCATAAAGCATATCATCGCTGTAATACTTCCTTTGCTCGAGCGTTCCTTCGGGAAGGCGGGTACTGCCGTAGAGGGATTGCGTTGCACGGGTTGTTCGTCGTTTGTTAGACCGAAACCTCTGAGCTGTTGCTCATGTTGGGCGTTCGACTTCATACTCAACGTGACACTTTCTCTCGTCAGGTCAGAGTACTTTAGCCATTCGACAAGGGTTAGTCTTTATGGTACGGAGCATTTCGAAGTGTTGATTGACTCATGTTCATTGAATGACTATTCACATGATCATCATAGGTAAAATGAAATAAATCTTACGTATCCTTTTCAGTGAATTTGCCTACGACGTCGAATCTAACTACTTTAATCTTCGATATGGATACGAGTATCACGAGAAAAATTGAATCTTATCGCATCTCTGCCAAGATGGAGGAAACTCTCATTGAGCAATGTAAGTTTTTGTGTGATGGGGCAAGGATGCAGGTTGTGCTAATAAAACTCTTGAACTAACTTCATTCGGTTACCATGTGTGTTGAGCATAGGAATTAATTTTCATAAACCTTTGAATAACATCAAGAATGTAAGAATCATATCCTTACTAATTTTCAACAAAAGACCCTTAACGTCTTTTTACTCCGCGATTTTCAAAAGCGAAGCTCATTTTCTAAAATTTATAATGCACTCTAATATCTCCCTTCGAGAAATCTCTCACCAATATCTCCCTCCCTTTTTTCAGTACAGCAGCGCATCATGAACAGAGAGCCTATTCCTGAAGGGGCACTTGGTCGAGCCTATGAACGACTGGGAATATGTAAGTATCTTAATGAATGAATGCTGTTATGTGTTCTGTATCATCATGGTTGATAGCATGCATTCTATCATTCATCAATCTCATCTCTTTTCCACTCTACAGTTTTGGTAAGGCAGGAGAAGTGGGAGGAAGTCGCAAGGCGGAAATATGATGATGATTTTCCGACCCTACCCTCTCGCCCATCTACCTCAGCTCCACCATCTGAGCAGCCATCCACCTCGGGTATGGTCATTGCCCAACCTCCACCACCATCCATACCAGCTCCTCGTCGCCGCATCCATCCAACACCCAAGCCGCGGACTCTTCCACCCTCGGCTCGCATCCCCCTTCTACCTCCTCTTGAACCATCGGTGATGGCGGAAGTAGATTCTCTTGATGGTAAGTTACAGTGATGGTAAAGGGGGACAAGGACTTAAACAAAACGCACGCCACACTTGGAATTGAATAGTCATGTTACTGATCGCTTTCCTTCCTTTTCTCAACAGATCTCGCAACGGTATTTCTGTGCGATAACGTTCCTAACCGCCCCGCCAACTCTCACATACCACCACCGGCAACAGCAGGCGACTTCCCTCCCATCTCCAACAAGCCGGTAGAAATGGAGATCGAGGTGTACGACCACACCATTAAAATGGTAGGTTGAAGATTTCCTCACTCATCTCCCTCAAACGTTTGGCTAATAGCATCTTCCTCAATTTCAGGCATCGACTTCATCACCAAAGCCCTCCTTTCTCAAGGAAAGTTTAGAGCTGTTGAGTGAAGGTAAATTGTAACAAAACACTAAGACTTTAATAGAGATGATAGAATGATTTCTCTTTTAGGTGATGCTAGTTCCAGCTCAACACTATCGCGGGAAGGTGACGAGCGGGAATGTGCTGACTGTGGGCACATCTTCATGAGGAAACGCGATCTGCTCCGACACATCAGACAACGTGTGTGTCAACCTAAGTCGCCATCAATCTCCCGAGGTGAGGATGACTCTATTGAACACGTCTCCTTTACTTGCGATTTCTGCATTCAATCATTTGAGTCACATTTTGAATTATCTTCACATAGACTTCGACATACACACACGAACGATACCTACACCAACGGTACCTCCTCTATCCGACTCTCTGAAGTGTCGATAAATAATTTAGTGAGGAACTACCAGATGGAATCCTCAGAAACCATTGCTAACTTTGAGGAATGGTTTCATCAAAATTCATCATTGATAGAAGCGCTCTTCAACAATTTAGACAATTTTAGAATGAAGGCGCTCATCTATCTCAAAATAAAATATGTAAAAATCGACCACCATACTGGTCAAATAGTAGAGAGGTTGGAGTTTCACATACCCTCCTCTCCCGCTACAGAAGTAATCGATGAAGATTCTTGGTTAAATTTTCATATCCAAGGACTAAAACTAAATATAGTTAAATTCAACGAACGCGATAGTGGTCTCATTTTTGATGGTATAGAATCTGCCAAGTTTAAAATCAATTTGCTAGAAAGTTATAGTGGGCGAGGCTCCTTTAAACTTCCGAAAAGTTTAAAAAATAAGAAAGCAGTCGTTTCTGTAGATTGTGAATCGCAATGTTTTAAGTATGCAGTGTTATCCATTCTCCACTACAATGATGTAAATGATAATCGTTTCCGTAGAAGTAAGTATCAAGAGTGGGAAAATGAATTAAAGTTTGATGACTGCAATAGTGAAGATATGAAATTGAAAGATATAGAGAAATTTGAGAAATTAAATAAAATTAAGATAGTGGTACACGTCTGGGAGAAAGGGCTAAAAGGCGTTAGGTATAACAACCGCCAAAGTAGCTATGATCGAGTTGTCAACCTCTTGCTAGTGTATGAGGACAATACTCAACAGTGGCATTACTGTGGTATTCCAAAAATTCATCGCCTTTACAACCATATACAAAAATCGATTAAAGGTGAACATTTCATATGCGATCGCTGCACACGACCATTTTGGTCGAAAAATAAATTTCTAAGTCATTATGAATGGTGCAAGCGGGGTAAACTACAAATAGAGCGCATGCCCAAAGATAAGGAGTTTTCATATAGAGAGAATGGTGATGAACTAAGTCCTCTTCGTGTCATCTATGCTGACATCGAATGCTATATCGATGATAACATCCATCGACCAGCAGCCATTTCCTGCTATGAAGTATGGCATGATCACTTTAGGAGTAGGCAAAATAAAATGCGCGTCTGGCAAGGTGAGGATTGTATTTACCAATTCCTACAATTCCTCGAACAGGCTGTAAAATTTCAACAAAAACATGATGGTGAACTATATCGCAGATCATTGCATATGACAGCAGATGATCAAGCAAAATTTGATAGTTGCAACATTTGCCCCAAATGTAGGAAAACATTTGACGATGATAAGATTAAGAAAGTGCGCGACCATGATCACATCACTGGTAAATTTAGAAACGTACTCTGTTCAAAATGCAATTTTTCACTTAGGATGAAACGTCGTACATTACCCGTCATTTTCCATAATTTCAAGGTCTACGACAGCCATATGATAATAAAAGGAGGTTTAGGCCAAATGAAAGAGTGGAAGCTTGATGTAATAGCACAAACGAGAGAAAAGTTTATGGCCATGACAGCAAAAGTACCCGTCGATAAAACCAAAGAAAATAAGACGGTCTATTTTGATATAAAATTTTTAGATTCCTACCAATTTATGACTGCATCACTGGCCTCTCTCGTACAAAATCTAAAGTCTCTTCCACTAACACAAAATCTTAAGAAACAATATCCAAATTTAACTAATGAAGTCATCACACGGAAAGGAGTCTTTCCATATGCATATTTTGATACGATTAGTAAACTGGGCGAGACTTCTCTTCCGCCCATAGATAAATTTAAAAATGATTTGACCGGCGCAGAATGTAAGACCGAAGATTATGATCATGCACAAGATGCATGGATAAAATTTGACTGCCATACATTTGGCGAATATATGATTGCCTACCTTAAGTTAGATGTATTTTTGCTGGCTGATGTATTTCAGGAGTTTCGACGAGTGGCATTAGAAGAAGATAAGTTAGATCCCGTCCACTTTGTCAGTCTACCAGCCATGTCATTTAAGTCTGCTTTTAAAATGACTGGTGAGACCATTCATCTCTTACAAGATCCAGAGATGTATAATTTATTTGAGCGAGGAATTCGCGGTGGTCTCACATTTGTAAATAAACATAGGTTAAAATCTGAAACAGTAGATAATGATCATACCCATCTTAAGTATTATGACCAAAATAATTTGTATGGTAGTTCACTATCCAAACCGCTACCTCACTCTGAGTTTAGCTGGTTAGATGATAGTGAAATTCAGCATCTCTCCAACCCTTCTAACATACTAGCAATTCCAGATGAAGGTGATTGGGGATATTATTTTGAAATAGATCTAATCTATCCAAATAATATTAAACATGAAACCGTAGATTTTCCACTCGCACCCGAATCAGGTGAAGTGACCAAAGATATGTTTTCCGACTTTATGAAACAATTTCATAAAGATTTAGAATCATGCGGTCAACCCGACTATAAGCCATGCCGCAAACTTTTACTCACCCAGTATGATAAAGAAAACTATCTAGTCCACTTTAGCATCTTAAAATTTTATTTAGAAATGGGTATGATTTTAAAAAGAGTTCACCGCATTATTAAATTTAGACAGAAAGCCTTCCTCAAACCATATATTGATAGCAACAGCCAGAAACGTGCACTAGCCCAAAATAATTTTGAAAAAGATTTTTATAAATATAAGAACAACAGTCTATTTGGTAAGACGATGGAGGATGTTAGAAAGCGCGTAAACTACAAACTAGTTAATGATGATCAAAAGTATCACAAATTGGTCTCATCACCTCTATTCATCGATAGAGACATTATCGATGAGGACCTTATAGGTGTTAAAATGATAAAATCTGAAGTTGAGTTGTGCAAACCCATCTATATTGGTCAAGCTGTACTAGATTCCTCTAAGCTTGAAATGTACCAACTCTTTTATAAAATACTAAAACCATGTCCTCTCGTAAAAGAGGTTCGTTTGTTGGGTGGTGATACAGATAGTTTCTTCTTAGGTATTACCACTCAAAAAGATTTAAATTTCAATGAAGTAGGAAAATCTTTAGAAAGATATTTTGATACATCAAATTATCCTACTGATCACCCACTCTACTCCATCAAAAATAAGGCAAAACTTGGCTGCTTTAAGGATGAGACAGCAGGGAAGGAAATAGATGAAATGATTCTCCTCCGTCCAAAAATGTACAGTATGAAATTAAAGGATAGCGACGATAGTATTAAGCGTGCTAAAGGCATATCAAGATCATTGGTCTCTAACATGAAACATAAGAATTTCAGGAAAGCCTATAGAAATAAAAATATAACGTTTGTCAATATGACAATCTTAAAATCTAAGTCGCATGAGATCAAAACTCATACTTTTAGGAAACGGGCGCTTTCAGCATGGGAGGATAAGAGGTGCTGGTTAGAACACAACATATCTCTTCCACATGGACATCCTGACACAAACATACCACCACCCAAAAGAATAAAACTCATACTACCACATTCAGGAGACGTGTAAATAGATTCATCCTTAACTCAGTATTTTGATGTTGATTTCTGTAGATAAACATTGTTGTTTTATGTATCGCATGAGATTGTTTTTTCCTTGTGAATATGTGTCCACATCTGTATATTCCCCATGTGATGACTTTTCCACTGAAAGACATTTTTCCTATCCCTGTATATTTCCACCCTTCACGAAGTAAAAAGACTTTTTGTATATAGCAATGTTTATTGAAGTGCGCTCATGTATATATTTTCAGTGGATGTTGTATAAAGTCTATTGCTTCACATTCATGTACATATTTCAATAAATGTTGTATAAAGACTTCACTTTGTTTTCCGAAACACTAAAGTTACGAGGGATTTAGTATCTTTCACGTGGATGCACTCTTGTAAACCATTGGTAATTTTGATAGCAATAGAGGGTATAGTTTGTTTGACGACGGGATGATAGAAAATAGATTCAAACATCTTCTCGACTATTCCATATGAAGCGTCCTTATCATGAATGAAATCGCGTAAAATGTCTTCTTTTTTCTCACCAACAGAAATAGGTGAAATCAGATCACTTTGAATGTAAAGGTGCTGTTCATGTTTATTAAGGGTCATTGGTGTTTCTATACCAATCGTATGCGCAGCAGCAAACACAGTTTGTAGCATTGAAAAACCAAAGAGTTTTTTCAAATTTTTACTCAATTGACATTGAATGTCATCACCCAGTTTCAGAACAACGCGTTGATTTTCAATCAAAAATGAAATGTGATGTATCTTTGCATCATCAAGTAACACTTCACACAACTCGCTTGTGCTAATTTTTCTAACGGGTGGACAACATCGTTGTATCGCCGATTTGCTAAACGACATGTCTAATAGAATAACACAAACAGCTCTATTCAGGTTAGGAAGCATGTTGCTTACATCACTGTCATTCTTCTTGTAAAGATAGTCACTAAAAATAGCAATAGTAAATTATATTCACAGCTGAATATGTGAGCGTGTGAACGTTTTCATATCAGACAAAGCGATAACCCATGTCTAAAAATGGATCCACCTCATTGTCGTAGATGTCAGACCATTCGATAAGATTCTATTCATCCTTATTGACAGCCTGATCTTTTCCCCATTCAGTGCGTGTGCGTTCCTTTGTCAGTCAAAGTGATGACGCATACCGTTTTCACCTTAACTCATTCATATGATGAGTCGTCAGTGAATGAAGGAAAAACTCAACGTTTAACATGCCTCTATTAGCTATACATCAAACAGATAACACATTAGGAATTTAACAATCCGTGATACTTTATTGAAATCACATAAGCCTGTTATGATACAATGCCCGTTATGAAGGATGGTAATATGTATAGGGTATCACTCGAATGAGAGCAGCAGGAAAGGGTTCAGTTTCATAAATTATATAATGGCTGCTGTTTTTAATATTTGCTAGAACCATTATAGTCTTCAATTGAACAGATACTACCAAATTCTTCAATATTAATACACCAACACTAACAGGCGGAACACCTTCTTTTCAGCAAACGAAATATGCTAATCACTTACAATTTTAATTATTTTACAAATAGCTATACCTTTATTTCTAGCATACAAAAGCTAAAACTCTATTTCTAACGCATACACTATTAAAACTTTATTTTTAACTTGTAAACTGTTAAAAACTTTATTTTTTAATATGGAAACTGATGAAACTTTATTTCTAGCATACAAACAGGTAAAACTTCATTTCTAACATACAAACTGTTAGAACTTTATTTCGAAGACATAAACGGATATAACTATATTTCAAGCGTATAAACTATTAAAACTTTATTTCCAACTTGTACACTATTGAAACATTATTTTCTAATCTGTAAACTGTTGAAACTATATCTTTCATTTACAAATAGTAGAACGCTTAGTCTAACTTGCAAACTATTAAATCCTGCAATCATATTTTTACAAACAGATAAAACTCTATTTCTAACATATAAACAGATAGAACTTTATTCTTAACTTATAAACTTAAAGAGATAGAACTTTATTTCTAACTTGTAAACTCTTGAAACTTTGTTTTTCATATACAAACAGCTAAAACTTTATTTCTAACGTACACACCATTGAAACTTTATTTTTTATCTTTTAAACTGTTGAAACTTTATTTTGTTTCTAACATGCAAACAGATAAAGCTTTATTTCTAACATATACACTATTGAAACTTTATTTCTAACTTGTAAACGGTTGAAAATTTGTTTTATTTCTATCATAGAAACAGATAGAACTTTATTCTTAACTTACCAACTGGTGAAACTTCATTCTATTTCTAACATACAAACAGATAAAACTTTATTCTTAACATATGCACTATTGAAACATTAGTTTTAACTTGCAAACTATTGAAACTTTATTTTTAACTTGTTAACGGTTGAAACTTTGTTTTATTTCTAACATACAAACAGATAGAACTTCATTCTTAACTTGTAAACTGGTGAACCTTCATTTTATTTCTAACATATAAACAGATAGAACTTTATTCTTAACTTGTAAACTTAAACAGATAGAACTTTATTCGTAACTTGTAAACTGGCGAAACTTCATTCTATTTCTAACATATAAACAAATAGAACTTTATTCTCAACATGCACACCATTGAAAGTTTATTCTTAACTTGTAAACTATTGAAACTTTATTTTTAACTTGTAAACGGTTAAAACTTTGTTTTATTTCTATCATAGAAACAGATAAAACTTTATTCTTAACTTGCCAACTGGTGAAACTTTATTCTATTTCTAACATACAAACAGATAAAACTTTATTCTTAACATGCGCACTATTGAAACATTAGTTTTAACTTGCAAACTATTGAAACTTTATTTTTAACTTGTTAACGGTTGAAACTTTGTTTTATTTCTAGCATATAAACAGATAGAACTTTATTCTTAACTTATAAACTTAAAGAGATAGAACTTTATTCTTAACTTGTAAAGTGATGAAACTTTATTTTGATATACAAACAGCTAAAACTTTATTTCTAACGCATACACCATTGAAACTTAATTTCTAACTTGTAAACTCTTGAAACAGTTATAATTTTATTTTTAACTTGTAGACTGTTGAAACTTTATTTCTAACTGGTAAACTGTTGAAATGATATCTTTCATTTACAAATAGTAGAACACTTTGTCCAACTTGTAAACTAGTAAATCTTGTTCGTCATCGAATCTAACTATTTAAATCTTCATCATGGAAATCAATGTTCCACAGTCGGAGTAAAAGTTTGAGATGATACACTCCTGGCAAACTAACTCATGAAGTAGCTTTGCTGTGATACATTTCTATCTGTAAACATATGATAATGTTAAAGTGAATCTAAAACTTTTCAGCTTATTAATTGTTCATCGTTGCATCAACGCTTTAACACGTGAACAGTTATAATTTATTTTTAATTTACACTTAGTCTAACTTGTAAACTAGTAAATCTTGCGATCTTATTTTTACAAACAGTTACACCTTTATTTCTAACATATACACTATTGAAACTTTATTTCTAACTTGTAAACTCTTGAAACTTTATTTTGATATACAAACAGCTAAGACTTTATTTCTAACGCATACACTATTGAAACTTTATTTTATTTCTAACATATAAACAGATAGAACTTTATTCTTAACTTGTAAAGTGGTGAAACTTTACTTTTTATCTTGTAAACTTTATTTTGTTTCTAACATACAAACAGATAAAGCTTTATTTCTAACGCACACACTATTGAAACTTTATTTTCAATCTGTAAACTGTTGAAACGATATCTTTCATTTACAAATAGTAGAACGCTTAGTCTAACTTGTAAATCTTATGACACTTCATATGGCTGATGATGGTAGATGAAATAGTGTTAAATAAAATTTAGATAGCTTACACTTCTGATACAGGGATAGCAATCCATTGCGATCCATGTGTAAAGAGCTTGTTAGACTACGGATGGGCTTAAGTGGATGATTTAACCATGTATACTTTATTCATTTGGAAATAGTAGCACGCTTAGTCTAACTTGCAATTCTTATAACATTTCATATGGATGATAATGGTAGATGAAATAGTGTTAGATAAAATTAAGATAGCTTACACTTCTGATATAGGGATAGCAATCGACTGCGATCCATGTGTAAAGAGCTTGTTAGACTACGGAAGAGAGAAGTGTGTTATGTTGCGTGTGGCGCGTGAGTGTCCTCCCATTTCATTCCATTCATCAATTCGTCTCATTGATAGAGACAGGTAGAACTCATGGTTCTCATAACGTATGCAATGGAAAGTTTTAGGCAACCTTCGACAGTTGGCTAAATGTCGCCCTGGCGCGAATGCATACTACGTTGAGACAGAGGCAATCACTTGCAAACATGACGCAGAGAGGTTTAACAAGATTGACCATTGCCGAATGCCCCTTGCGGTATGCATAGCTACGGGTTTCACCGCCGCCCTTTACAGGAACGCCCGTCGAAAGGAAGTATTGCACCGAACTTCATTTGCAACGTTCAAGTTGACTGATAGCAGATTCAACTTAATGATAGTATTCGCCAGTCCGAAGACTGCCCAGGGCAAACCGCGAGGAGGTTCTATCATGTCTTGCCCCATGGTGGCCCTTAAGAGAGCCGATGGTTCGTTCTCGGGAGTAACGTCATCTTACACCCTACCAATTCTGCTGAGAGAGTCTTTGACTCTCTCCTTGGTAGCAGTGTCGACTTCCACACTAACTGGTACATGGCTAAAAAGTGGAATGTAGCGCCATTCCGTTGGATTGACAACAGTTGCTGTCATCGGATTGCCAATCCGAGCAAGATTATTAAAAACTCTGTCTTGCTCCTCTAGCCTGGCAAACTCCTCAAATAAATTTCGCGGCCTTAACTGCGGTCCACGAGGAGAGCTGACTTGACTGTTCGGCGTCTGCATGATTGAAATGAAATGAAATGAAATGAGAGGCAGTGGTTTATATACCCTCTAACACGACGCAACGTTCAAGTTGACTGATAGCAGATTCAACTTAATGATAGTATTCGCCAGTCTAAAGACTGCCCAGGGCAAACCGCGTGGAGGCTCTATCATGTCTTACCCCATAGTGGACGATTATGCGGTAGTGTGTTAGTAGATTTCAATCACTGAAAAAGGAAGATGAGAATCATTTCATTTGTCTCATCAACGTTTATCATGGGAGCAATCATTGAAGGGGCATCTAATGAATTACATTTCACTCTACTCCATATCATAAAGACTAACCTTTGTCGAATGGCTGAAGTACTCTGACCTGGTGAGAGAAAGCGTCACGTTGAGTATGAAGTCGAACGCCCAACATGAGCAACGGCTCAGAGGTTTCGGTCTAACAAACGACGAACAACCCGTGCAACACAATCCCTCTACGGCAGTACCCGCCGTCCCGAAGGAACGCTCGAGCAAAGGAGGTATTACAGCGATGATGTGCTTTATGAGCAGAAGTGAATCTCTTGATAGCAAGAGACTATTCAACTAGATAGCAACTCAAAACAACCTGATAGCAGGACAAATGTATAGTCAGTAATTTACACTAAGTGAGGAATGATAGATTTGAGTGTAGTGAGTGGCACTCGATCCCGTCGACAGCCCGAAGGCCTTGTACTGATCACTAGGGAAGTGAGAGATCTTCCCCGATACCCGCTATTTACAGCTTAAGACATCATTGTCACTGCCCCGAAGTGGTAACAGCAACGTCGAGTCAAAGGTAGTGAACAGTAGCTGGGATCTAACCCCTCAAAGCTGCCTTAGACTTAGTTAAATTTGAAATCTGATAGCAGATTTGAACTCAGCATACTTGAAAACCTTGAGGAAACATCCCAAGTTATTGCTTTGATCAGCTTGATAGCAAGCCGTAGAGAGCTTGATTCACCAGCGTTTTGCAATGGAGATGTTTAGAGGCCACCCATGACAAGATAGCTAAGACTCAACCGATTGGCGTTCAAAGTGCTACGTTGAGAGCTGTGTCAAATGCCCAACATGAGACATGAGTTGTCCCAGCGGTTACGGTCTAAAATATGACACATTCCCTTGCCACACTTATCACTACGGCATCGTCCGCCGTCCCGAAGGAACACCCTGTCAGTGGAATATTACAGCAAAACTCTCCGTGTCTTGCTCGCTTTCAGTGAAAAGCCGCTTATATCATGAGAAGGCTGGCTCAGACATGAAAACCTGTAGAGTTGGTAAGAGGTGGACAGACTTTTAGCAGCTTGATAGCAAGCCGTAGAGAGCTTGATTCACCAGCGTTTTGCAATGGAGATGTTTAGAGGCCACCCATGACAAGATAGCTAAGACTCAACCGATTGGCGTTCAAAGTGCTACGTTGAGAGCTGTGTCAAATGCCCAACATGAGACATGAGTTGTCCCAGCGGTTACGGTCTCAAATATGACACATTCCCTTGCCACACTTATCACTACGGCATCGTCCGCCGTCCCGAAGGAACACCCTGTCAGTGGAATATTACAGCAAAACTCTCCGTGTCTTGCTCGCTTTCAGTGAAAAGCCGCTTATACCATGAAAAGACTGGCTCAGACATCATTAAAAATGCTTTCATTGACTTCAGCAGGGTCGAAAACCCCAGAAAACCTCCAAAACTAGTGAATTTAAATTTTTCAACTTTTTAGCACTACTTATGAAATTTTATAAGTAGTTTATCACTTAGGGCAGGTCAATAGCGACCGAACCTTTTTTGAATCAAGTCAAACGGACTTGTAGAAGCAAAGTTACAAGCCTTTAAAGTTTTGGAGTCTTTTATGGCCTGGAGACGAAGGCCATCTCCTGGCGAACCTCTAAGTCTGACGCCTTAGCTGATATCAGCAATGAAATTTTCTAAGTCGGTTTCTTACAGAAACCCGGAATTTGGAATGTCCGAAGCTATCATCGGAGCTCAGAGAGACGACCTACCTCTGACAATCGTTCTCCTCTAAATGACAAGTCTCTGTCGGTTCCCAGCTTATATAGTGTGTGGCGATCAGCTGATGACGTAATACCCATCATCCAAACACTAAAAACCCGTCTATCTCCGGTTCTAGTGCTCCGATTGAGCTGGAAATACACCATTTCCATGTAGAATTTGACGCTGAATCCGAATCTGGCCTCCGTTTTCCCATCCGATGCTTCGTTTTGGCTCTACAGTAGGCAGCCATCGCAAAAATTCTAACTCGTTTTTTCGAAAAATGTTGAAAATTTTTCTCTCCGATTGACTTCAAAATCTCCGATTGACTTGAAACTTACCATGCTGATAGAGAATTTGACGCTGATTCCAAATCTGAAATCCGTTTTCCCATCCGATGCTTCGTTTTGAAGCTAGAGCCCAAAACGTCCCAAATTCTAACTCTGTCGTTTTTCGACAATCTCCCAAAATCTTAAATGGCGTCTCACATCTAAACGAAGACAGATAGGAACAAGCCGATTCTTTCACTGAATTTGTCTCACTCTTAGCTTTCAAACGAGCTATGGCACGACAAAATCCGTCCACTGGAAGCCAAAATCGAAGCAAGCTGTCCAGAGGGGGGGGGGAGTCAGCGAAATTTTTCTCTCCGATTGACATGAAACTCACCATACCGATAGAGAATTTGACGCTGATTCCAAATCTGAAATCCGTTTTCCCATCCGATGCTTCGTTTTGAAGCTAGAGCCCAAAACGTCCCAAATTCTAACTCTGTCGTTTTTCGACAATCTCCCAAAATCTTAAATGGCGTCTCACATCTAAACGAAGACAGATAGGAACAAGCCGATTCTTTCACTGAATTTGTCTCACTCTTAGCTTTCAAACGAGCTATGGCACGACAAAATCCGTCCACTGGAAGCCAAAATCGAAGCAAGCTGTCCAGAGGGGGGGGGGGGAGTCAGCGAAATTTTTCTCTCCGATTGACATGAAACTCACCATACCGATAGAGAATTTGACGCTGATTCCAAATCTGAAATCCGTTTTCCCATCCGATGCTTCGTTTTGAAGCTAGAGCCCAAAACGTCCCAAATTCTAACTCTGTCGTTTTTCGACAATCTCCCAAAATCTTAAATGGCGTCTCACATCTAAACGAAGACAGATAGAAACAAGCCGATTCTTTCACTGAATTTGTCTCACTCTTAGCTTTCAAACGAGCTATGGCACGACAAAATCCGTCCACTGGAAGCCAAAATCGAAGCAAGCTGTCCAGAGGGGGGGGGAATCAGCGAAATTTTTCTCGCCGATTGCCTTGAAACTCACCATACAGATAGAGAATTTCACGCTGATTCCAAATCTGAAATCAGTTTTCTCATCCGATGGTTCGTTTTGGCGCTACACACCAAAACGTCCCAAATTCTAACTCTGTCGTTTTTCGCCAATGTCCCAAAATCTTAAATGGCGTCTCACATCTAAACGAAGACAGATAGGAACAAGCCGATTCTTTCACTGAATTTGTCTCACTCTTAGCTTTCAAACGAGCTATGGCACGACAAAATCCGTCCACTGGAAGCCAAAATCGAAGCAAGCTGTCCAGAGGGGGGGGGGAATCAGCGAAATTTTTCTCGCCGATTGACTTGAAACTCACCATACAGATAGAGAATTTCACGCTGATTCCAAATCTGAAATCCGTTTTCTCATCCGATGGTTCGTTTTGGCGCTACACACCAAAACGTCCCAAATTCTAACTCTGTTAAAATTTTGAAGAAAAATTTTTTCTCGCCGATTGCCTTGAAACTCACCATACCGATGCAGAATTTTACGCTGAATCCGAATCTGGCAGCCATTTCACCATCCACGACAACCTAGACGGTCGCCCACGTCAACCTAGACGGTCGCCCACGTTAACCTGGACGGTCGCCCACGTCAACCAGGCGGTCGGACCAACTCACCCGAGTCTCACACTCTGTCGTTGCAGAGGGGGGGGGGAGTCAGACCCGAAGCACCACGGCGGCCGACCACGACACTCTGCTGTTCCAGAGGGGGGGGATGGCGCGCTGTGTTTATTATGGACCTTTTATTACTACTGGAGTCCTATCAAACGGACTCCGGCCCATAACTAGACCAGAAATATAATACAAACAAATTACATATTCTCGTGCATATAGCTGTCACTGTCTTGATATCAACTTTCTCCGTCAAACAAAAGTACAGAGACACTGCTGCATGCAAAGCTTGGAATAGTTGAGAGAATGACCCGTGATAGTGAAACAGGATTGTCTTTTCACTCGCTGATTCAGTAGAGAAGACAGGCCTTCCTAGCCTCGATCACACCTACTCGCCAAAGGTCACATCAGAGACAAAAATGAAATACTAGTTTGTTTGAGAACATTATCTTCTTACCCTCACGTTAATTGTGTGTGATGGGTCCTCTAAAGCGCATATTAGAATCAAAAGTGTACTCATATTTTTTGAGAAGGATGGTGGATTTTCCTGCCTGGTAGAGACTGGAGAAAAACCGTGGGAAGCACACATCAAGAAGATGGGAGCAGCCGAGTCGCATGCATCCAACTGAAAGCGACATCTGATGAACTTTCATCGAAAATGATTGATAATTGATACAGCAATGATCCCTAAAAATGGGTTCAGGTAAGCCTATAAAGATTTATGAAGTAGGTTACCACTTAATTTTTTAAAAAACCAGGCTTTATATATTGGTCACCCGGAGTCGGAGTCCAATCAAAATGATGACTCCGCATTCCCTGTTGTCTTGATATCAACTTTCTCCGTCCCTACTTTCTCCTTTCAACATCCCTGCTTTGTAATTCCTATGTTTTTGGTGTCTTTGGATGGGCTGAAAGGGTCTACAATTAATGTTCTCCTTTCAAATCCAATCACATTATGGTTGGAAATTCTTCGGAAGACTTTTAGTTACATGCTACGAATGTATTCGAATCAACTTCCATTTTGAAATTTTCCAAAACGTTCAAATCAAAGTAAGTATGGTTCAAATCATTAACAATTTGAAACTTGAAAGCTCTGTGGAAGCACAAGATACATTATTTGAATCGTCACTCGTCACTGATGTTTTCCAACTAATTCAGTATCCCAAAGTATAAACACGTGTATGACCATTCTAAAAACTGCTCTTTTTTCGTTTTCTTCCAACCCAAATTTTACAGAATATTTGGCATGTAGATTGATTTAGATGCATCTAAATCAATCTACACTGTAAATCGCTCAATACCAATCACATACAAAGGATGCATACCAAAATATTTTTTTGGTACATTTCTGTATTCTCTTGCTATATGTTTGTATGCTTTCCGCATGGTTTTTCAAATGTGATATGCTTTACATACTAAAGCCATACCAGCACAATATTAAAGGAAAGCATCAATGATTTCTAATATATGTTGATTTAAGGCCTTTTGTCAATAAAGATCACACTAATGTTACTACTGTTTTGTAGGTAGTTAGATAATGACATTCAAGAGTCAAACTTACAATGCTGTATTCGATTTTAATACAAGTAAGTCTGAGGCATTTCATAAATAATCAATAAGTATTTAACCATCAACAATTATGCATTATGTAATTTTGGAACTAAGCATATTATCAATCCGAAATAAAAACACATTATAATTCATGAACGGAAAAATAGTTATGTTTGAGATGTATAAGTCAACATGGTTGCTCGATAGTTATCGTATTATTTAAATGATGTTTATTAACTTAGTTCATGAGGCGTTACTTTAATTCCAATATAGTTAAATTCCACACTTTCACAAAGAAATATTCACGACTAGTATTACTGGGAAAATGATATTTGACAGTAGTATGTAATATAACTTATTTTTTGCCATGTGACTTAACGCTCTTCATACTAAACACATACCAATGAGGACGAATTTGCATCGGGTCTACCGGTATCCAGGCATACCAACAATTCGTATTTAATTGTAAAACAGCCAATCACAGGTAGAATAGTTCGTATCGCTACATACCAATCACATACTAAAGTAAGTGAGATGTGGTATGAAAAACATACCAGATCTCTGTAAACATACGAGAATCTCGTATCAGACGTTAGTTTCAAATTGTATGTGATTTTGGTATATGTTTGTATGTAATTTTCGTATCCAGCGGTTTACAGTGTACCTGTCAAATTTTCTGAAGCATGCTTCACCTTAGTAGCAATGTAAACAGCCCCTTCCCTGCAAACGATAAAACCAGATAAAACAAACAAATAGCTAATGGCTATGTTTACTCAATTAGAAGACTGACAGCAGCAGTTGCAAAAATACATGTGGAAGATTTCACTTCACAAATAGGCCTAATCGTTTTGTAGGTGCACATTTGTAAATGCTTGACAACAAAGGATAAGACGTTTTCTGAAAAGAGAAGCATCATTCTTTTATTGATTGTCTCCTGTGTGTTTCTGTCGATCTACTGCTACTTCTATAGAAAGAACAGATCTCAAAAGTTGTAGAACCTGTGTCAGCAGATATAAAGCTCATAAGTTCCGTATATGCTCTTCAAAAAGAACGGACGAATTGTCGAGCGAAAAGTCTCTTCCTTTGTTGTTTAGCGAATTCACTTCACACAAGCTGTCTACATTGATATATTTGAACATGGTGTCAAGTCAATATGGTCTTCGTGCAAAATGGTTTCCACAATGGTCTTGTTAAAAGTGTCCGCAGGAAAGCAACATAATAAAACTTTAATGAAAGAACGGCTTCAGCAACATCAAAAACCTAGGATTCTGTTGAAATTAAAGCAGAAAACTCAATTGCTTCTGACCAAAGTAAGCATGCTTCTGACAATTTGAAAGTAGGCCTACTTCCAAGAACTGTCAAAGACATCTGAATTTCTGGTCAAAAATTAAATAGTTTTAGGTGTCGCTGAAATCGATTCATTTCTGCTACTGAAATTCCAGTTTAAGACTTTCCCTGGTACAGTTTTATCAAAACCTGGTTTCAGGACCATTTTGACCTTTAAATACAACTATCAGCTGTAAAAATATCAATCAGTACGAAGTGAAGTTTATACAGTCAATGCCGTTCTGTCAAAAGCAACTTAGCACTTTTCTCGAAAGATCTACAAAGGGAAATATGTTGTCCGGAAAAAATGTGGAACACACTTTGTTTAGAAAAAAGTTTCGGAATACTGGTTAGAAATTGCAAATAAAATATCACATCTCCATTCCACTGAGACAAAGACAACTTGAACAAGATATTCTAAGTTGACAGGCGCACAATAAAACATAATACTGTATGGAAAAGTGTCAAGAAATAAAGTCAAGAAAGCAAGATCTATAATCGATATTCACAATTAAGTGTATCATTGCAACAAAATGGCACTAGAATACATGCAGTATTACGTTACATGAAGAATTTTTAAGACTGATATGCATAAGTACATACAATGTTGGAAACAACACGAAAATTGAATGCGATAATAAAATATAACTACTTTAAATGCTGGAGTTACAAATGTATGTAAGTGAACACAAGGTGCATTACTAAAAACGATCACTCATGAAGGTGCATTTCTTTGTACATTCACTCTAATTGAGTGAAAATCAGTTTATAAAGCAACTTTTTGACAAAAGCATATGGGAAAATATTGAAAAGATGACGTTATAAAACATATTCAGAATATACAAAAGCAACATCAGCATCTAGAAGGCAATAGCATGAAGATGTTCGACGACTAGCGCAAATATTTATCATGAGATTGCCATGTATACTGAATTGACAAATATTATTTCAACACTGAAGTGTGGAGAAAAATAGAGTATAAGTTTATATTATCTATTCATTCTTATTAATAATTAATCTCTACGCCTTGCATGCATAAGCTCGATGGTGATTCACACCATAATGTTTAAAAAATCACGATGATGTTTGGTGGCGATTGCAGTAGTCCCTATACAAAGTGAGTGATTTATAATTTGATTATATTCAACTTACAGGAACATGAAATTCAACAATGTAAATGAATCCAAATGAACACAATCGAAAGAAACGATGCGAAAGGTTGCGAAAGATCTCATTTAAATATTTGGATTCGAAGTGAAGCGAATTCATGCAAACTCTGAAAAAATCAGTTAAAGATGTTCAGAAAACAACTCGCCATCAAAAAACTGCATCATATTATCATAAACAAAGAAACATATTCCAGAAGTAGGGATTAAACGGAGAAATGCGAGGGTACCACCGCGGTATAATCCTTTTAATCCTTCCTGGTTCCATAATTCGCGAAACACTGATAAAATACTTTGAGGAGGATTTTCAACTGGTGATGACATTTGCCTGGTTTTGACTACGTCACCAGGAAGTCCGAGGAAGCAACTGAAACAGCCACTTCCAATACCTGCAAGAACGCTTTGCCAAGTACTCAGTTTTGCCCTACCAGTCTCAGGACGAGATCGATCATCGAGACTAAGAATAGCATCTCGACTGATTTCCAAGCCGACGAAGTAACCTGTACAAGCGAAAACTTCTCTTAGAAGAGCACCTGATGTTCCACGATAAAATCCCATTATTCCTCTTTTCTGATAGACAAATTGAATCATCTTGAGAGGTCGACGAGTCGAATCACTTATTCCTACCTGTAATAGACATTTGATTCTATCTCCAGGTGCAGCAAAAAGGCCTGCAATGAATCCAGCGAAAATGCCAGCTTTGATCACGTCAATCAATCTTGGTCCATGACTTTCTGTCTCCACAGCTATCATTTTCAAACCAACATTATATCCGAAAAAGTATGACGACATGACTGGAATATTGGTCATCAAATTAAGGCTCATGCCGCGATAAAAGCCGATATATCCTTCTTGACGAATTGCCTTTCGTATGCAATCGAAAATTCCATTGTACAATTTTGTGTTTGATTCTTTGGCTAATGGCTGAGTTTGTAAGCGAACTTTGATAGTGTCCAAAGGATATCCCGAAACGGCGGTAGCTATCGCACCACCTACTCCTCCAGCTATCAAACAGTGAATAGCGTTGCTGGAACTTTCCATGACTACCGCTCGTGGTAAGCACGTAGACAGAAGAACAATTGATAATTCACCAGCATTTATAGACTCATTCAATGTTAGTCCACTTTAACTGAAAAACAAAGGACACATGTCAGCTATAATGCATGCGGAGCTCAAGTTTCCGTGGGTTTAAAAAGAAAAACAACTTAGTCATCAGACATGACGGCAAGTGCATGCGTCATTCTTCAATAGATTTCTAATCGTGGTAAGCTGATGGAATAGACAGCAGGTATCTACGTGTATATGCCTGCAAATTTGCCTGGTCTTCTTTGAATTTTTCTGACAAATGCTTGCAAAACTGAACGAAGTGTCTCCGACACAAAAGGAGAACTAAGTTTCAGTGTTCAAGTTCGTAATAATGTTTGCTACGGTACAAAATATCCTACATTGCGTATTTCTATGCTGCAAAAAAACATGATATATTATGTGAGTAAATTTTAAATTGCAATCTTCCTTGTGTGAATTCTATCTAGTATATATAGCAATCATGAAAGTGATTATATTTAAGTGAACAACAAGTAATTAACTCAAGTCATTGATGAAAGCAAAAAATAATGAGTGCAAGAAGATGAGTGACACTGGAGACGACGAACAGTTTAAAAAAATCCCAGCTAAACGGAATCCCAGCGCGAGATCACTGCCTTGCGCAATTGCAACAACCAGATGTTTCCAAAACAAGCTAGTTCAAGAATGTACTGACCAATCAAATCGGCATATTCATGACACCAAGGAGGTTCAGCTGAAGAAGCAGCAGAACTACACTCCAGAGAAGAATTGATTGAATTGGAGGCCGCAATTGAATCCATGCAAATGAAATTCCACATGAGCGGTGTTCGCAAAGTGAATGTGCACCTCACATAAGGCCTTTTACCATCACTTCTGATTTAGCAAACAGGCTCGATGACTGACGGAATTCCCGCAGAAAGAAAAGCACGGCGAAAAATGTCGCTCACTTGAGAATGCCTGGGAGCCAGATATTGTGTTTTTGAATTAAATCTACTGACTTCTTCCTCTTCTCCTGGCTTTTATCCCACTCATCGCCGGTGCGGATTTTCCTTCACTCGTTTTGGTCTTAAGCGTCTTCTCGTTCAGGTCCGCTACTTTGAGGTCCTACCCCTCGCAATTACGCCATCTTCTCCTTGGCCTTCTCCTCTTCCACCTCCCGACCTTCGTATCCATTACTCTCTTCCCCATATAACTCTCATTCCGTGTCTGTACGTGGCTAAACCCTCGCAGTCTTCCTTCTTTCATCTTTGCGCCCAGCTTAACAACTTTCAACTTCTTCATGATGACTTTATTTCTAACTTTATCCAGCAAAGTCAAACCGCACAAAAGCCTCAACATCTTCATCTCCGCCACCTCTAGCTTCTTTTCCAGTCCTTTCGTGATCGCTACAGTCTCCATGCTGCATAGTATCACCGGTCTTACAATTACTTTGTGGAGAGTTCCCTTCACCGTACTTGATATTCTCCGGTTGCAGAGCACTCCCTTCACTTTCCTCTAGCTGTTCCATCCTGCCGATATTCTCTTTCCGCTCATCCATCTTCTTGAATCGTTGAACCTAAGTACCTGAACACCCTCGCTCTC
The DNA here is from genome assembly GCA_907163375.1 of Prostheceraeus crozeri. Lineage (NCBI taxonomy): Eukaryota > Metazoa > Platyhelminthes > Polycladida > Euryleptidae > Prostheceraeus > Prostheceraeus crozeri. Next base: position 7,067 of record CAJQUW010012797.1, on the reverse strand, counting down.
CTCACTTCCTGTCCTTGTAACTTAACTTCACCTTCTTGTACACCTTCTGCGCCCACACAAAGGTACTCCGTCTCCATCCTACTCACTCGCATGCCTCTGTCCGCCAGCGCCTTCCTCCATAGCTCCAACCTCCTTTCCACTTCCCGCCTGGTTTCCGCACAGATCTATTGACTGTAATGTTCTAATGATCTCCACTGATATGATTGCTTGATTACTTAAGTTGAAATTCTACAGAAATTTGAATTTTAGGGAAGTGTACGTGTGTCAAATCCGGAGGAGAAATTATGTCACACCACTGAAGCTCTTTGATCTCGATTATTTTTGTGCATGCGAAATATCCTTACCTTAGTTTTCGCAGCGAAATTTCATCACTTAAAGTATATGCAAATGTAATTTCGTGTTCGTAACTTTTAAAATGTTTCCAAAGTAAAGAGTTTTAAATGTCACTCCACTGAAATATAGAATGGCTCATGCCATACTTTGTATGATGGACAAGACTGAGCATGAATGCACGTGGTGATTTACTTGTCAATGTAATGAGCTATAGGACTACTTTGCAATTAACAAGAATAATAATGATATCATTTTTCAACTATTTTCAAAGTCTATCATAGACAAAAAAAGGAAACAAAGAATCAAAATAATGATCCAAACGGGTGCACTAATCATACGATAGGATGAACAATGTGGTAATTGACTGAGTACTGAAACTGGTGATTTTACTGACTGTTTTGTCTCTGAAGTCCGAAGTGATTCACTAATGTGAGATTTACTTCTCCACTTGGGAAGAAATTCCAGTGATTTATGACGTCATTGAGAATTGATGTGAGTTTACATTGATGACCATCAATTGACGTTTAAGAGACTAGAACGAAGAGATCGCTAAAAATATATCAATTTATCCTTCAAATAAGTGTTCCAAGATTTTTTGTGGTACCTGTACAAAGTCAATCAAATTTCATCTCAGGTCATTGACTCATCGCGCAGTGCTCTGCGATCCACAGTCAAATGCTCAGGTAGTAGGCCTTAATGGCATACCATGTGGTATCATTGAAGTCGAATAATTCATAGCATTTCCCAAGCTCCATGTATAGTGTAGAGTAGGCCTACCCCATTTAATAGAATTCTACAAGGCATGAAATAATTTTAAGATTGATAGTCTATTGCATTCTTAAAAAAATCGTAGGCTGGAAGACAGTTGACGTCAGTTGACGTCGTAGCGAGAGGTTGTCCATCTTCCCGCTCGTTTGACAACTGCATCAGTTCCGTATAACCTGATTATCTGACGAAATACTGTGATTTCATGCGAACTTTTTACATCCACCGACTCGTCGGTACCTGCTCGTTCGACTGATATATTTTTTACATCAATTAATCTCGATTACAACTACTTTTAAACTGCTCAACTCATCTCAAGTGGTCAATTCTCTTTGTCATGACTTTTCTCCCAAATCATCGTGACTCATGTTTCCTGCCTCCCTGTCATCACCTACCTCCATGCACAGGTCCACGCTGTTCATCTCATCCGTGATCGGCCGCTGCTACATCATCGTGTACACTTCTTTCCCGTCGTTCTCTCCTCTCAGTTTTCATGCGCCACACTTATTTGCGATCGGCCCTCCTCTCGGTGAATCAGCAACAGCAATTTCCCATTACTAGATCTCTACGTCGAAAGCTATGGTTTAACAAAATTTTACGCCGGACACCTTGCGTCATCCCTATATTCCTTTCCAATCCGAAGAATATACGCGGGAGCCTCCCAAGTTGCGCAAGCCAAAGTCCTTTCCTACCAAGCCGCCCTCTATTCTTTTGTTCAATGCCCGGTCACTGTTCAACAAGGTAGAAGATCTTAACCTTCGTATAAATAAACATAAACCTGACATCATTTGTGTCACTGAAACTTGGTTTGATGAAAATATTGACGATCTGGCGATATCTATTCCTGGCTACTCCATTATTCGCTTAGATCGTGATTGTCATGGCGGCGGTGTAGCAATTTACTTTAAATCTGAACTTGACATACATGTGCATTTAGAGTCGAACTGTCCTATTCCTAATTCCCGATCTAATGTACTGTCATGCCGTTTTGATTCTTTTAATGTAACACTCATTCTTTTATATCACCCATACTGGAATAATTTAGGCGCCCATGAGTGTGTATTAGATTTTATACAAAATTTAATCGATGACAGTGTTTCCCAGAACTTTATTGTAACTGGTGACATTAATGATTTAAGGACTCATTTGTCTAATTTTTGTGCTTATAACTCCCTCAAACAATTGGTTCTACAACCAACTCGAGGGACAAATATTCTTGACGTGATTGCCGTATCTGACTCCCTGTCTTATGCTGATTGTGAATACCTCAGTCCGCTTGGTCGTTCTGATCATTTAGGTATTTTTGCTAGACCTCTCTCTCCCAAGCCCATTGTTACCACCAAGGTCAAAACCCGTTCATTTACTCCATCTTCATTTGCAAATTGCCGCAATGTTTTGGCCTCTGTTGACTGGAACATTATTTTTTGTTCTCGCCCAACCGATTCTGTCAATGATGTCAACCAAGTTGTATCTGAATTTCAATTTCTATGTCAGTTTTTTACGATATCTTTTTTCCTGAGAGAATTGTTCGCATGAGAAATACTGACCCACTTTGGATGACCCCTACCCTGAAGGCTCTATCTGACGATCGCGATAAAGCCCTTTCCCGTGGTAATATGGTTAAGTACTTGCACTTGAGGGAGAAGTTTCTTGAGGAGTCTTACAAAGCTAAGCGACGTTACTTATGCAATCTTACTGCTGGATCGTCCAATTGGGATAGCTGGAAACTCATCAACTCACAAATTCGGAGGAAACAAAGTAGAAAACTCGATGAAAAATTAGCTCTTGAAATCAATGACACTTTCAAGTCCAATTTTCTTGCTTCTGATATTTCCCTTTTCGATAATGACAATCTTCTGTGTGAGGATCATTCTTTCCCGATAGTTGAGGAATCACAAGTCACTACCATGGTGAAGAACACCAAGTCTAACTCTACTGGACCAATGGTGTTTCTGGCATCTTCTTTCGCTCCTTCATTGATATACTTGCTTCCCCTATCACAAGGATTTTTAATCTATGCCTTCAAGCCAACATCTTTCCCGATATCTGGAAGAAAGCGAATGTTCTCCCGCTCCCTAAGAAGGATTCATGTGCTCATCGTCCCATTTCCATTTTGCCCTTCTTGAGCAAGTGTCTTGAGAAATTGATTCGAGATCTTATTCTTCTACCTTCCCTACAAGGCAAATTCGATCGCCGACAGTTCGGTTTCATCCCAGGTGATAATGGTGGTTGCACTAATGCCCTTCTGACCATTCGTCTCACTTCCCTTCAACACATCGCTAGCAGCCCCTCAAACTTTTGTCGACTCCTTGCCATTGATTTCAATAAGGCTTTCGATTCACTCAGTCACCTCACCTTGCTCCAAATCTTGGAACCCTTTTCCCTTCCAATCCCCTTGTAGTGAATCTCATACAAAGCTTTTTGTCAAATCGTTTTCAACGTGTTTACGTTAATGGCATTTCCACACCTTGGAGAGAGGTGACCAGTGGGGTGCCTCAGGGCTCTGTGTTAGGACCTCTACTTTTTGTTGTCATGATTAATGATGTCCCACAGTTTGCTAACACGAAGGTTATTTCGTATGCTGACGATATAACCCTCATTCACTTATCGAATGGTAACACCAGTAATGATCTTTTTCAAGAGGACGTTGACACCTTTTGTAATTGGGTAGCCCAAAAGAAAATGACAATAAATGTGAATAAAACCAAATGTATGACTCTTTCTAAGCGGTTTTGATCCCACCAGATGTACTAATATTGTTATCAATGATGAAGTCATAGAGGAAGTTGTAAATTTGAAAATCCTCGGTGTTTTCTTTAGTGCTAATTTGACATGGGACTCTCATGTCTCGTTTTTATACAAAAATGCTGTAGTATTATGTCCATTGTAAAGCGTCTGAAGATCAGTTGTAATGAAGATCATGTTGTGTGGCAGGCATACATGGGTCTTGTTTTTTCTCGTTTATCATTTTGTTGGCCCATTGTATGTGATATGAAAATGAAACACTTTTGCAAATTTGAACGTCTGGATCGTTTGGCCAAACGTTGGTGCAGCATATACAACAAGCCATCCCTAAGACAAATGTTAGATCGTGTTTGCGTTAAACTCATCCGCAAAGTGTCTCATCATCGTGACACTCATCGCCTGTCCTCCTTTTTCAACGTCCGTCAACATATCAGCAAAGTTAGACATCAAAGGCAACTGACAGCTCCTCTGCGGAAACCATCTTATTACACCAACTCCTTTGTCAGATTTTCACAGTTTACATGACTTTGCAGTCATAACCATGTACCGCTCTATGTATTTTGGTTTCAATAAAGCATTATTATTATTATTAAGACACGATTCTGGAAACTTTATGATAACGTAGGTGTAAGATAATGGTTCATTTTATTAACTTTTTCACTGCTGCATAAATGTAATTTTTCGGCAGAACAGCAGAAGTTCATAATAATATTGAAATGTGCATTTCACTTCATCGCTACTCTTCAAGTCAGCAGAGAAATGCGAAAGATAGTTTGTAAGATCTGTAGGTAATCATGATATGCAGTTAGATGTCAGTGAGTATTCTTTAGAGATTCCTGAAATGTTCATGCTCATCTCTGATATCTTGATTGAACTCTATTGACCAAATCTGTGAAGTATTGTGAAGATTACGATTTTGATTCAATGTGTTTCTGAAGCAGAGTAAGGCAGAGATTGATTTAGTTTATATGATAGGCCTAAAAGATAGTTAAGAACAAGTCAAGGTAAATTTGTAAATTGGCCTTGTCATATAGATCAAGGTGATAAGCATTCAAAGACTTTCTGGTGAATTGTGAGTTGCGTATGACTAATATTTAGGTGGAAACTCAGGTAGTTTGCAATATTTGTCTACAGTTCTACAAACAGGATTTATAATTTTCGTGCATTATGCAGTGTGGTTTGAAGCCATGTGTATAAGTTAAGAAATTTAACGGCGAATCGGCTAGCAACACTGATGTCACCCAACATGCATGTAGGTGCTCTTGAATTACATTACATTTACAAGCTCATACAATGCTGCAACTCTTTTGATTGACTTAACAATTTGTTCTAGAATGAATGTCTTCAGCGGTCGACATATTGAGAGGGCGATTGACAAAGCCAGCCGGTAAAACTTTTCGCCCGGGTAGGGCCGGCGTTGATGAAACTGGCCCAGCCATCGACCGGTTCAAATGCTGAATTGGCTAGAGCATCCGAATTTCATACTTCATTATTTGAATTATTCTAACTAATTTTGATTATCATAATTGTCAACATCTTTTTTGTCATAATTTCTAAAAGCGTGAAGGTTTGGGTTTGGGCCCACCAGTGACCTGAAAAGTTGAAAACTGGTGCGCCCATTGAAGAAACAGCTGTGCCCGAGTGCCCAACAACTGCAATGCAAGAAATGGGATTACATGATTATTATTCTAACTGTGGTTATTTATTTACTAATTGATTTGAGTGTGATCTGCATCGACGCGATCGGTCAAATATTTTTGATGTCTTATGCAGACGCCTATTTAGCGTCCCGTCAGTCTTACCTGCACAGTCTCCGAGCTTATGGAATGTGTTAGCACTCAGTGGTAGTTTGTGGCAGTTATGGAACAAGCATTTGTTGATGAAGAACTCGATTCGGTTTCCGATCGACTTCAGCTTGCTCTCTCTCCAGCTTCTCGAGTTTTTAGAAGATATCACTTCTTATATCAATCGTGGCTATTCAGCGCGGATGCGATATACCTTGATTTTGAAAAGGCTTTCAACACCGTGCTGCACCAAAAACTATTGACCAAATTGCGCGAACTAGGTATTCATGGTGATCTTCACAACTTTTTTAAAGATTTTTCGAGTAGCAGATTAGAGTGTTGTTATTGTTGATGGTGTCTTTTCTTCTCCTTTCACTATGACATCTGGTCTCCCTCAACTCTCAAGGTTCAGTTACTGGTCCTGATATGTTTGCAGCTTATCAATCAATGACATCGAGATGTTGTTGCAAAATCTTTTATTCTCAAATATGCTGATGATATCAAGCTGTATATTGAAGTCAAGCGAGGTAACCTTCAAGAACCTGTACGGTTACTGCAGACTGATCTGGAAGAGATTTCAGCGTGGCCCAGGAAATGGCAATTACGTTTGAATCCTTCCAAATCCCACGTCATTTCTTTGGACATCGTAATCCCTTAAATGCCTACGTAATCAATAACCAGTCCCTCAAGGATTCAGCCTCCTAATCCTTCACAAGGCATCGCCTTAATCGAAAGGGTACAACGTCGCTTTACAGGGAGTGTGATACATTTATCGAGGCAACCCTTCGAAGACCGCTTTCGAAAACTGAGCATGCCAACGCTCCAACTTCGCCGCCGTGCTTTTGAATTACGCCGTGTTCAGAATTATTCTTCCCCTTACCCCATGTGATCCAGGAAACTTATCCAACCCAGTGACTGCAAAGACTCGTGGCCATGACTTAAAAATCTTCAAAAACCAAGCCAGCGGGCTGGTTACAAACAACAAGCAAGGTCAGAATGAAAAATTGATAAAGTACAAGCATAGCCATAGCGTCCAAGATATTTACTCAATCAACGCAACAAACACCACAAACTAATGTCAATGATCACAAAGGATGCGCAATTCAGTCCCCATCCTCCCACTTGCCCTGCAACGGACACAGCAGGCTCTCAAATTGACCTAATTTCACGGATTTTACGAAATTTGACCATCTCCTCTACTAATTTCAAGCATAGCCATAGCTTCCAAGATATTTACTCAATCAACGCAACCAACACCACAAACTAATGTCAATGATCAGAAGGGATGCGCAATTCAGTCCACATCCTCCTACATGCCCTGCAACGGACACAGCAGGCTCTCAAAGTTGACCTAATTTCACGGATTTTACGAAATTTGACCATCTCCTCTACTAATTTCAAGCATAGCCATAGCGTCCAAGATATTTACTAAATCAACGC
>CAJQUW010012793.1:0-108671 GCA_907163375.1 Prostheceraeus crozeri | reverse complement strand
TTAACGGTTAAATGATGAACCCGGGTCCTGGCCAGACCCGGGCTATCTTTCCATTTACAAGATATCTCCAAAACTAAAAACGACAGGAGGCTGAAATTTCATGGCTTTTCCAGCGTTATCGGAGTACTCAATCTGAGAGCTTAAGTTAGAGTCCACGAAGTTTTTTATTACTACATCCGACCTAAGAACTAGGTAGATGATGAAACCCGGGTCCTGGCCATACCCGTCGTGACTAATGGCATAACGGGCTATCCTTCTCGTCTGATAACGGTCTATATTTTCTGTCAGTATGCTCTATTAGAGAAGTTATGACTTTTCTCTTACATACATACCACTTTGTAAACCTTATACTCGACTGTGTAAAGCATAATGTACTTGCAGAACTTGTAAAAGCTACTCATCAAGGTCAAATGTTTGTGTCATCCGTTCGCAGCATCGCCTACCTAACGTGTGTGCTTCTCATGGATTACCTTCTTGGTAACACATGATCATCTCTAGAGAATCACACACAAACACAAGTACAACGCGCGCGCTATTGTCCCATCTGTTTTTTTTCCTAATTGATAAGAAGAATCAAGGGGAACTCAATGGGAGTCACAAAATCATCATGAATGAAATAAATTCATTTTTCTTTTTCCCTATATGCCGAAGGACATCGTCTTCTGCGATTGTTCTACTCAGTAATGGTATGTCAATGCAACTTATCTAATGAAGACGTCAACTACCGCCCGCAATGCCCGGTCTATTGCTTTTGCTAATATCAATCTACAATACGATGCCTGATGAAGAAGAAGACATTTTCCGTTGGAATAACAGTAAGCTGAGTGTGAGGGATCGTTTGAAGGCCAATCTATGTGAACAGAATTGAGGGGAGGGAGGTTTCGTAGGAGCTGTTTGGTCTGTTTCATGGTGGGAAGGGTGAAAAAGCAATTTATACTATACACGTGAATACTTATGGGTAGATTAGGAATTAGCTACGGTTTACGTACTTATATGTAGGCTTGTAAGTGGAAGTACCTGGTAAGCATCCGTTACTATTTTATTGAAATGACCAGCTTGAATCTTGAGCTATGTTAGGCACAGATATAACATATACTAGACTAATGAGATTTCAAAGAAGGACCCAAGCATGTACTACGTACGTACAGCAAGCCCGTTGTAAAGTGATCAATCCACTTCCAGATACATTGACAATAGATTTATTACACAACTCCCTTTTAGGCCTACGTGTATTAAGTTGTTGCGTCTATTGCGTTTACATAAAGTTCTGTGCCGTAAGATTAGCCGTAGCCGACATTTACAAGTAGGTTGATAACGATGTCCAACCCATGTAGTGATTGCCTATTGGGCTATGCGTGTAGCCTACATTTAGACCTATCAGCAGACAACCAGCCGATATTTATGGATACTAAAATTTATGGACTTGCCCATTGAACTTATCATCTGGAATCTATGTACACCTGTACTGCATATTTAATTATAGCAATATGATTACAGGAATGTATACATGGAACACATGTACGTGTACATCGCTATGCTATACATATGTAGCCCTTGCAAATCAACTTGCCGGTAACTCTAAATGAAATCATCTCCCATTTCATCAGCTGATGATTGTTAGCAGTCTAGTGCTAGTGATAAATGACCAACGATGCAGGCAGCGACGAATATGACATCTCCCTTGCCGAGAGATTTCTGGTAAGTGATTTTAGCTCTTGCAAATGTTACACCCATACCTTGTTTGCAATGAAAGTTTACAATCGGCGTATCATTTCATTTCAGACCAAGTTGCTGCTAAGTGGCCATGTCCAGTGATGAAGAGTTGAGTATAGAGCTTTAGAGGAGATGGTATTTCAGCGGAGAAGAGCAGGACGACGACGACGAGACTACCCTCCCTATATGGCTACCTTCCCTAGAGAGCTCCCACTGGTCTCATTTGTGGTGTCTTCAGACGGCCCAGCAGCATCCACCAGCCAGTGAGGCAGTGCGCATCTCTTTCCGTGCTTCTCACATTGGATTCAGTGTCGGGTTTCATCCTCAGACACCATCAGAAAGCATTCAAGCATATTTGGTGACAGTTTGCACCTGACACTTCTCCATACTAATCCGTGAGGGTCGCCGTATCGCCGCTGCTAAGCACAATACTACATGGAGACCATTTATCAATGACTGAATTTGAAGCCTTACGTAGGTCTGCATCTGATTGCTGTGCGCGTTGAAGGCTGGGCACCGTAACACTCGGGAGCTTTGGGATCTCAGAAATGGCAATCCGATATTTAGGGCTTCAATGAGTTTCCAGCGATCCCAGCAGATCAAAGCTGCTCTTGGATTTGATAACAAGATGAGACGTGACCACACCGATCCACTGGCTCCTATCCGTGAAGTTGTTGATCAAGTGAACTCAAACTTGGAAAGTCACTATGATCCGGGATCCCTTCTGTGTGTTGATGAACAGCTCGTGGAGTTTCATGGTCGTGTTCGCTTTCAACAGTATATACCTTCGAAGTAAGCCTAAAAAGTTTGGTATAAAAATCTTTTGGATTACGGACGCTGAAAATAGCTTTCCTTTACGCTGCCTTGTGTATGTTGGGAAAGAAACCCTACCGGAATCGGAGCGAGACTGTCCAATCAGTGCATCTGGCCAAGGCATACATGGGTGTCGGGAGGAATATTACTATGACAATAAACAACAGCCTCCTGTTCTTGACCATCAATTGGAGGAATATTACAATGGACAATTGGTTTAACCTCGTCAATCTGTGCGATCGACTCACAGATGCCAAAACTATAGTGTTGTTGGAACCATCCGCAGCAACAGGCGTGGGGTTCCTCCCGCTGCGAAGTCTTCTCAAGGAAGAACGAAAGGTGACTCTCGGCATTTCGTATCTGGTCAAAAGGTGCTATGCTCCTATTTTGACAAAGGCAATGCAACCGTTCTCCTTCTATCGACAAAGCACACCTATGACAAGCACAACGAGAATGAGAAGCCCGAAATCGTGGAATGCTACAATGCGACAAAGTCGGGAGTCGATAACCTAGACAAGTTGGTCCGTACTTACCGAAGCCAACGGAAGTGCCGGAGATGGCCCTACGGTGTGTTCATGGCACTGATGGATGTTGCTGTTATTGCAGCCATGAGAACAATGGCAGCTACGAACCATTACTCCTTCAAGATGGATCTTGGCTACGAGATGACCCTCCCTCTTGTTCGTCAACGTGCTACTCATTCTCGTCTAACCAACTCAATCAAAGTGGCCATGGAGTTGGTCGGTATCAAACCCAACATCTCGCAGCCTGCTGTCGACAGCAACCAGCAACGTCAACGCTGTCGGATCTGCTTGGATGAAGGTGTAAAGGAAAGGAAGACTCGCTTCAAATGTGCTGAGTGTCAAAAAGCCATCTGCATACAGTATGCAACAACCGTCTATTATTGTCCTGATTGTATGTGATACTTATGAACTTTCTCCATTACTCAGTAATGGAATACAGCAGCTGACTATTTCAATTATACTGGTACCTGGATGAATTGTGTTTTACATTATAATACGTACAGTATGTAGGCCTATAATTGACAACTGCTATCACTTTTTAGATAAGCCAGATAAACATATATTTCCACAGACTACATGGCATCACCTAAAACAGTTTCACAACATAGGCCTACTGTGGTAAGCATATAGGCCTAGTTATTAGCTGAAACTAGCTAAATGCAGAAGCGAAGTGATGATAAACCATGGTATTCTAAAATCCAATGTTCCTACAACCTTCACTATAGATGAATAGCGGTGCTTATCTTCAATTTTATTACGGGTCTGGGCAGACCCGGGTTCATCATTTACCTAGTCTTACGTGAGGACATCATTTAACCGTTAAAAATTCTACATCATGATGCGATTGCCGGAGTGCACGTATTACAGGTTTTGGACTTCAATACGGACACTCAGATAATCATGTACTGAACTTATCAAGAACGTAACAATCAGTGGCGTCGCGTGCTCCCTGACCACAGGCCTTCACTCGGCATTGGAATACTATTCCTATACCAAGCACTTTTATGCTACAACATTAGGGGAGAGTGGGGCAAGTTGGGACCCTTAACTTTGAAAGTAGCTATCGTATGCAGTAGAATTTGGTCCTTTTGCCTTGAAAAGTAGTTTGAGAGAAAGCTATCATCTTAAATTTTGATATGTTACTTAGCCAATTGGTTTGCTAAAATATTTTCGGCATTAGATTACTTTTTCAAAAAAATGAGTTTTGTCCCAACTTGCCCCTTCGTGAGGTAAGTCGGGACAGTGGTGTCCCATCTTGCCCTTTCGTGGGGTAAGTCGGGACAGTGGTGTCCCATCTTGCCCCATATGTTTTGTTAATTTAAGACTTAATTAATCAGAATTTGCTCGTAGCATTTCATTGTTTTATCAACATTTCTACCTATTTTATCATGATGTATTTTTATAACATTTAACATATCTGCTTGGCTTAGATGTCGAAGGATATTAGAGGCTCAAGCACTTTCGTTGCATTGAAATACGAATGAGATAATTCCATATTTTGAAAACTACCCTAGTCGCCCGTCCATGGATATTTATGGATGATTTCATGCATGTATCAGAAATCAATCATGCATGGGGATGCATGATTCATGCATTATTCATGCATTCCCATGCATGAATATTATCCATGATCCATTAAGTATCAGTGATTTATCAATGTGACATTTGATGTTAATAAAAAAATCATGCATGATTTTACGATGCACTTGATGAAGTTGACCATGGTCCCCAGGAAGGTGGAGTGCGCTTTTAAACAGCACGATCGATACAGAATTGAATTCTCCAACTGAATGTGGAATAGACCAGTTCGTGTTAGAAATATGCAATGATTCATTGCACTTGCCGACTGGGGTGCTCGTAATCACAAATGGGTTCTTCACATATATTTCTATTCAATTCATTTCTGGATCGATCATGCGGTTCAAAAAATGAATTTCACCAACCTGACGCGCCATTACGTTTTCATCAATTGCATGGTAAATCATATCTGATTTGCATGCTAGAACTACCTGAAATTCACATATTAAGGAAATAATACATAGCTCATTATGGTATGAATAGATTATATCTATAACAAAAAATAATTAATCAGTGTAAACATGGAGGCTACAAAACATAATGAAAAAAGTTCACTTCATATAACAAACTTGTTCGCTAGTCTTTCTCTTTACAAACATTGAGATTCTTCTGAAATTGGATAATAAAAGCTAAATTAAGTTGCATAAAAGAAAAACAGAACAAACCTTCAAAAGAGTCAATTCAAAAAATTAAAATTGAATTGTTTTACATACTTTTATCCCAGGCACAGCTGCAGCAGCCAATTCAAAGTTCTGGGGTTTACTCTAACAAAATTTATAACTTAATTAAACACAGAATTAAATTCAGTAGCCAACAGAAAAATTACATCTAATTCGCCTTTAAGAGACCTGTTAGCTGGCCTCTAGGATTCTATGAACTGGAATAACACACGGAAATGATAGATACGCTAAGACACATGCGTGTATTATGAAGTTGATATAATCTCACTGTATAATCCATGCTATACTGGGTCCAATATATATGAAATGCAATACATTCATAGACGACAAATTCACGAAGCATTCACGATAATCATGGTGACATAACGTTAGGACATTGCAAGACTTGAAAAATGCATATACACGATAGATGTAATGATTAGCCTATCAGTAAGTCATCGGTATAATTTGGCATCATAAACAGAAGTGTGTTGCATCAAGTCATTGTGAAAAGAAACACGTTGTTGCACTTCTACTGATAAAAAGACGATAATATCAAGTTAATAAGGCAAGTCAATCGACCGCGCTTCGAGCCACTGACACTTCAAGGGGCCATATATGTATAGTAATAAAACGATTACCACGTTTGATGTCGTTCTGACACACAAGTATGACATGCATGAACTCAATGGATTCCAAAAACACAAAGATTATTTCGCAGTATTCATCCCATACAATTCACACGAAATATTGAAAGATCAACCACAGATAATCAATCCAATTGCACACATTGACACAGTGATCAGCAACGAGTACCAAAAGTTATCGAGGACAATGGAAGTAAAGCATCAAATGTGGATATCACCACGAGCATTAACCACCTGCAACGAAACAAAAATTATGTTATTTTAAAACCATTGCAGGGCTGTTTGAAATTGACGTCAAATAGGAGGGGGATGGGCTTACTCAAAATTGACATTTGATGTTTGACTTTTACTGATTAAGTCACCTGTTATGAATACATGATAGCAACTGTATACCAGATTTTCCAAAAATTCACACTTGTCTCTTTCAAATTTCGGGACACGCGCGGATCATTAGACAGATTCTTTATTGATTTAAGATGACCAAATTGTAGCTGAATAGAATATCATTTTCAAATAATCATTTAATTGTTCCTCATAAACAGCCTACAGTTTAAAAAATCGAAAATAGCCGATGCTGTCTGAGTTGAAAATATATTCTCAAATTTTCGTCGTCCCCTGACGCGGTCTGAGACAGACGAAAGTTTGGGAATATATTTTCAACAGCATCGGAAATTTTCGATTACTTAAAGTGATCATTTATTTCCATTCTTATTTCTAGTTCATTATGTAATCACGTGTTTTATATCTATCAATATTCGATAAACTCCTTTTATATCATCTACATCGTACACTAAATGATGAAAGTCATGTAACGACTTAGAATTTCTGAGCTGCAGAGAAAAGAGAATGACCTAATCCCATTTTCAAACAGCCACAAATTTTGAAAATGATTCCTCTTTTAAAATACATACTTTAATATACAAGTAAAGAATGAGCTGCCAAACTCAGAAGCACCAATTATGACTTTCAATGAAATTGGAAGAACATGTGTATCCGGGAAAACGACCACCTTCAACGTCAATCAACACAAAAATGCCTGTTAAATTATCATAATAATTGCAACTTACCAGGAATAACGAGACCACTTTAAATTAGCTGCAGAAAAACCCGAAACATCCCATGCAATTGAGAGAATCCGTGTAATGGGAAAACAACCATCTACAAAGAAGGGATTAAGTACAGACTGATCAACATAATAGTTTTACATTTACAGAACAACTATTACACAATTAAATCAAAAATTAGATCAAAAATTAAATCATGCACTTAAGGTTTTCACTTTTATCTATAGATCAGTGGTCGGGCCAGAGATTTTTCCATTTTTATCGCAGCTCTACAAAATTTTCGCAGGCCTACTAATACCAGCAAATTATAGTATCATATTTCATGATTATGAAGAGTAAAACACCGCTCTTATCAAAACTTGACCAACGCCTAATATCTGTCGGGACAAACTGATTTTTCAAAATGTCTTGTGCAATCTCCGCAAATAAGTGCTTTCTTGTAATAAGCCAGATTTTTCGAAAGTAAAATACGTTTCGTCAGTGATGACTCACAAAAGATTTTTCGCAAATATCTGATTTCAGAAACTTGCTACTACTGCCATCTACTCTTTCTTAGGAGCCATTTTGTTAGTACTTAACTACCTAAATTATAAAAAATAAATAGATAAATGAACGTTGTTTATACTCGGAAGCACATTAGGCACGGAGCCTTTCTTCCATCTGGCCGAGTTGTCATTTACCACTTTCATTCTTTTCAGTGCTGAGTGTTTAGCAAGAATGCAGAGTGTACCTATTTTAAAAGTCTTAGGATTGACCCGACCAAGATTTGAACCAAGGTCTCCCGGACGCAGAGCGAACACTCTACCACAAGGCCACAGCGCCGGTTCCTAAAGATAAAACTGCCATTTTGTTACCGAATCCATCTTATCAGCTAGTACATACATGTGCATGTAGCAAATATAGTCAAAAGTCACTAACCTTACAACTAAACCACCAACAAAAATTCTTGTTATTACATGTCATTTAAGACATGATCCGTTCCAGTTGATAACAGGCGCTGACAGGAAGGTCACAACAAAAGGAGATAAACCAATCAGCAATTGACAGAAAGCAGAAGTTTTCATCAAAAGAAAACAAGTAATAATTACGGATCGAAAGAGAAAAAGTGGATGATGCAGAAATTCAGCGGTGTGGAAATCTTGACTTGTAAAGATGCAACAATCATATACATGAAAACATTGAGCATGATGTCTCTGAGTATGATCAAGTATGATGTTCTCTTTCCATTGACTCCTCCTGCTCCTCACGCTGCTGTCTTGCTTGGTTTTCCATTAATATTGCACTGATATTTCCCATCAATTCTCTCTGTCTCGGAATGCATCGAGCTTGAGGGTATAGGTCCACCCCAAATTTCCCGGCACCTGGAGGAACTGAAGTCGATCAGTGGCGGCGACTGCACAAGCAACAAAATTTTTGCATCTGTTTGCAGGAAATTACAGGAATAATTGGTAGTTGCATTAATCTGATGATCACATTATTTCTGCAACAGACGAAGGTCTTAGACCGAAAACTTGTGTGCCAATGAATCTAATTCGAGCAGAACAAAATGTGCTTTCCTGCAGTATTCTCAACTCCGGCTCGATAGTTCTACAACATATTAATGTTTTCCATTCCCTCGTGTTTCTTTTTGTCCGATGCCTCTATCTTTTATCTCTTAGTGCTCTGAAGCATCGAATTTATTGTCACAAAATTATTTTCCTTTTTTTGCTGTAACTGTTTTCCACTTTTTTTGATGGTGATCTGTCCTCTTGTTCTTTAAAACAAGCCTTGGAATGCCGCTTGGCCAACGACGCTTTTTACGAAACTGTCTGTGGTTGGCAACGTGTGGCAGAACCATAGAAATTGACAACAATAAACAGACAACTAAAAAGATAAAATTGCTAACTTCAGATAAACAGTTTATTTCTATGGGCAGAACTGATTGTCGGCAGCTAGGTCAACGCTCGCACACTGTTGATCAAAAACAGATGTCTCGAGATTCGGACATTTCATTTTTATGGACTTTGCATCATTTAAGAGAAAATTCCGTAACAGTCTATTTTCCAGGGTCAGCTATGAAATTTTCTGCCTATCTGGTATAAAATAGGGTACATTTTTTGCAGCATCCACGTCTTTAGAATGCGCGTTCAAATTTTCTGAATGGAAGGTAAGAACCGTTTGTAAGATGAGAGTACATTCATTTAACATCACTCATCGCTTGATTTGATCTTTTCGGGTGATCTTAAAAACCACCAGCTGTTCGAGGATACTTTGGACAACTTAATGGCAATGCAACTGATAACACAAGGCTAGACATTGTGTTTTCTGCATCCATCAGAGCCGTTGCATCGTTAGCTGAATATCAAAAATATGAGTAAATCGTATAGGAAGTGTGGAGCGCTTCAAATGACTCCAGTTGCGTTCAGAATTTCAGGCATCGAGCGAGTGTACAAAATGAATTTCAATGCATATATCCGACAACAATACTCATATTAATTTGAATTTTATTTGTTTTGTCTATACATCAATTGAAAAATTATTTGAAATCAAGAGATCATTCTTCTATAGAACTATCGGCAACTTCTTAAACATGGCTTTGACAGCTTCGTATGCGGTTACAACATCCACAGTAACTCAGTAGATGCTCGGAACTACTGCTGCAATTCTTTTATTTTACTGAATCTGTTACAAGATGTAAGACGCTGTGAATAATATGAAGCTTTAACTAAATGATAACGTAATGAATAACATGCTAATTAGTTGTTATTAGTTTGCCTTTTCCATCCTGTAGACCAGTGTTTATTCTATAAGACAACATAGGTTCATTTAAATGTAAGAATTACAAGGTTCAATTTTTTTCCCAGCGAGTTCATTTTTTTAAACATTTTCGCAGATGGCCGACCACTGCTATAGATCTGCCATTTAATATTACGTGCAATTATATACAGATTTAGATAGTTCTATATATAACGAAATTATCAACCGACCTTTTGATATGGCATATTTGAATTAGTTAGCATTGCTCAGTTAACCGGACTGCTCAAGGTCAATGACATACGGTAGTCTAGTCATGTCAAGTTTTGATAATGCCATGAATTTGGAATACATGCACATGTACTCGCTACGCAAATATATTTTGGTTTGATCACTCTGAAATTGACAGATATTCTCATCTGGTACAGAAAGAAGGCACAAATATAAAAAGAAGAACTAGGCCTACATGTAAATGATATCAGGATATCTGTTGAAAACTGTAAAACATACGTGTGTATTTAACGAAAATCAGAAAACAATTAAAAAAATAAATCTACTAGTGCAAAAAGTCTAAACATAACAACTCCTTAATTACATCTCTACACAAATTTGCATCATCTTCTTACTTAATATGGGCCTTTAAAGCAATGAGTAGGCTTTTGAACAAGATGCCAACAAGACGGCCCCAATCATTACAACAATCCTTCACTCGTTCACAATCAAGTCAATGTCATCATCTAAAGAGCTAAGTGAACTGTTACAATCTTCACAACACGGGGTGTGAAAGACGGTTTCTCAGTTTTGTGTGTGTCGGTGCGTATAAGCTGAATACTCGCTCCGTACCAGCACTGGATGGAGGGCAACTGTGGACAGCAGCTGCAAGCTCAGCAAATTTTCACTAAGACGTTTTCATCCGCATTTACTTGGATGAACCGCCAAACTTGACGGCTTACATATTTTTGATTTCACTTGAAAAAATAGGTGATATGAAAGATATGCAAGACAATAAATCAGTTATCGTCCGCTAAGGTCCTTTATCCTTTCAAAAAATATACACTACGAGTGTGTAGGCACAAAACTCTCCCGATTGTTGTTAGGCCGAAAATTATAATGACTTAAATAAAGACACAAGGTGGCCGACGTTTCCCGTCCTGACGCTTTATCAAGGCCTAATATGATAAAAGTGAAGCACTACAGTAGATGGAGCCGTGTTGCGACTGCCTCGTGACGCCTGTTCATCCGAGGTTTACGATTATTGATCAGACGACATTCCACCAAGCTGGTCTCCAGCGGATCACTCACACACTTTAACCCCTTCACTGCGGCATGGCTCGCAGAGCGTGCATATACCGTGAAAATTCCGTTATCCTTTTACCGACGACAAGCAGATTTAGATGTTACCTGACTTCTGACTGCACCCTGATAAATAATGGTCTTCAAGAAAGAAACCTTCACCGAGCGCAAACATCACTGATAAACAGGGGCAATGAAAAAATAATTTCAAATAATTGCTAGGGATTTGCTACAATTAGGTGCAATTAATTAATTTCTCAATTGACGAAATTAAGCTGACAATCCATTTGATTTTTTGGATAAAATTATTGCAATTAATTGGTCGGCCTACATAAACGTACATTACCTATATATGCGGGGATGAGAACGGGCAGTTAGGGCTCTGACAAAAAATCAACTTTTGAAGGGCCCTCACGGAATCCTCTAGAATTCCGTGGGCCCTAAATAGAAAATTAAAAAAAAATCATTATAGCCTTTCAAGGGACACTGACGGAAACGCGTATCCGCTAAAGATTTTCATCCCTGTTATGCGAAGTTGCATGCTCTCTATCAATATCAATTTTTGAAGGCTGTAGTCATGGTATTTAATTTTTAAATTTAAATTCTACAATCATTTGCAAATAAGAATGACCAATAAATTCACTATGACTGCAGTCTTTGGACTAACAGATGACTAACAGATCTTTGGTCTTCATATGCGTCTCTAAATTAGTTTAGACAACTAAGAAGTATCTCATGAGATACTTCTTAGTTGTCTAAACTAATTTAGAGACGCATATGAAGACCAAAGATCTGTTATAGTGCCCGCTACTTTTGATAAGTGATACTTAGATAACTTCTTCATAAATTAGTTCTGAGCTGCCAACGACTGTAAGTCGTCGTGCGAGGATTTCATAGAAGACTTAATTGGTTGTAGTCAAAGTAAAAGCAATTAAATAGACAATTAAAATGTGTGGTACCAAATAGTCACCACAGAATTCTGTTAAATACTGGTTGAATATGTGACAGTGAATTCATAGTCTTGGGAGCAAGGGCTGGTTCAACGCGGTATTGAAATCTTATCAATTTAAAATTTTTGAGTGATGAATATGTTTAAAGTGTTTTCAGCAAAATATTACTGAATTCCAGTTATTGTATTACACATTACTGTATCAAGTTATTGATTATTATTGAATTCTAGCAAGGTGATGATAATCCAGTCAACCAGTGGCTGTGACTGTACACTCCTCCCCCAAACTAAGTAGATACCGGTAGTTCAATATATGGATGATTGTCATCCATATATTGTGACACAAATTACATGATGACTTACATGGCACAATCCACATACTGAGGACTGGTTCAAAATACATTCACTTTGACAATAAGTAGGAAGTATAAAATAGATATTCAACAAATAGAAGCAGACATAATTATAATAATGTATTGCATGCAAACACAATTCAAAAAAATATTAAGAATGCAACATAAGTACTTCACAATAGACTCAGTATTATACCCGCGACTGCCGATCAATATCATTTGCCACAAAATATCCAGGATTACAAAACATTCGGAAGCTCCGACATATCAGTCGTTATGAAAATTAAACGACTTACTTTTATAACCAGCTAAATCACAAATGAGGTCCATTTGGTCAACCGTCTAATGTAGCTAGCTTGAGCCCTATTTCTTAATCAGGGGATGGGACCATTTGGATTCATGCAGCCTCATCTAAAAAAAGCAAGTATCCACCTACTATTCGTCTCAAACATGCTGTATAAACCGAGTACAGTGGCGCTGCTTTCTGAATTATTTTGAGTCATGACCGCAGAATGTGCGCATTAAAATTCGGTTCAGTGGTTGAGAAAGTAAGGTTTCACTTCAAGACCTCATGTGTTGGTTCATTTTATAGTATATTATAATATCATGTTTTTCAATTTCATTAATTCATGATTTTAGCATGACACTTAAAAAATTGCAGAAATCTTACTAATTTCCAATTTATAATGTTACCCTCTATCAATTGGCCTACTTAGTTTCCTTGCCTGATGCTACCTGAAACCTTGATGCTGTAAACCTAGTACGCACTACATCTACCGGATGAACAAGGAGTAAAACATAAGCTGTTTTTGAATTCCTACCCAGTCTAAAACAGCCGTGTTACATTCTCCAATATCTATTCCCGAATGAAACCCGGGTCAGAGTGAGAAAAAGAAATGGAACCCTCAATTGAAGCACAGTATAAAAATGATCACGCTGAAAATGATGCGACGCTTCAACTTTCCTACTGAATTTCAGAAAAATATTCATTGTTTTTAAATCAAAAACTTTAGCACCGGTAGGTCTAGAAAAAATGTTAAATTTTTATTCAATCTCAAGCACATTATTTCAAAAAGGAGACCATGAAGGTGTACGCTTACAGCTAAAATACAATTTAACTCACACTTCATGGAATAATAACTTGGCTTGTAGCATGAGTGATCGTCTTACCTTCTTTACGAGGCCTCCAGCACGTAAACTTGAGAGAATCGGCAGAAATTGAGTCACACAGGTATTCGATTCACACATCTTCTACCATACTTCCTTTAATTCGAAGAAGATTCACGAAATCATAGTTTGCCAATGTAAAGAATCAGCATGAAAAGTCGTTGGCACATCCAGTGAAAGCTTTACAATTCACAGCCCTTCTGTTCGAGTGAGGAGCGCACATCGAAACGAGCGCAGCAGTATGGCCAGACAGTAAGGTCACGCATTGTTAAAAGAAACGCAAAGTAAGTCAATGCGCGCCAAAGACGGCGGGCGAGGACACGCGCACACTATGCGTGAGTCACTCTATAAAGCAATGATCCTACGTGTAAGGCAAGATTGATGTTGTTATGACGTCATTCGATCGTATTATACAGAAGTCCTCGACTGAAGGCATGCAAGGAAGAAACAAACGCTCATATTAATGTAGACCTGCAATTATTAATGAAGTATGGGAAATATGGGTGCTGCTATTGTGCTTGTCTGTGAAATCAAACTGCATGTTCATCGACTTCGCTAGTGCAAGTTACACTGTTCCATTCCATTCCAAGTTCAATTCCATTGTTCACGTGTTTGTCCTAGAGATTCGGTTCCGTTTTGACACCAGCTGCTGGCTAGTGATAAAAAGTTGTGACTTTTCAATCATTTGACGTAAACATTGTTATCATGTAGCTAAACAGATGATTTCAGAAGTCCGCTTACTGCACTGTTTAATGCTAACAATTACATAAGTATGCAGGAATATTTTTGTTACATCGACAAATTAATTTATAAATATTTGTAAAATGTTTCAGATATGAACATTTAGGTGATTATGATAATATTTGTCAAATAAAAGTCGAAAATGTATCAAAAATTATTAAAAAATATCAAATATGCAGTATTTGATTGTTTTATAAAACAATTATCTAATATTTGTAAAATTTATCACCATCAATATATTAGATAAATTATCTCGGTTTTTTCAACCCGGGAATACTGTAAGAATTGAAAAGAATAATCTTTATTTTATCAATGCGAATTTATCATGAATGTTCAACCGGGATTTATGCATGAATCATCAATGCAAGTTTTTAAGATATTATAATTGCGTATTTTTGGTTCAATAATGATAATCGATGTATTTTGACAATGCATATAAGCTTTCCAATCATTAAAGATGCTTACCAACAATGATTTTCAATTTTGAATAATCTTTATTTTATCAATGCGAATTTATCATCAATGTTCAACCGAGGTTTATGCATGAATCATCAATGCAAGTTTTTAAGATATTGTAATTGCGTATTTTTGGTTCAATAATGATAATCGATGTATTTTGACAATCCATATAAGCTTTCCAATCATTAAACATGCTTAACAACAATGATTTTCAATTTTGAATTTTCCATGGATTTATTGGAATCATCGATCATGGATTCTGTGTCCATGGCTGGGCTACTAGGGTAAAAACGCTTTAATTGTAATAAAATATGCATATAAAACTAAAAACAATCTATTTAACAAACGTGTTGCCTCAACATGATCCCTAAGTTAAAGCATTCATCAGGCAGGTTCGACATTTGTCGTTTCCAAAGCACTCTTCACACACCCAGTGACTACATTCCACACACAGAAACCACTCAAGACCAGATAAATGATAATTGGCATCAGACACAGAACAATTATCACTCATATGCACAGAATTTTCGCCTGTATTTCTCCGTGTCTTTTTAGTTGAGAGTTTGGAAACTTTCTTTTTTTCGGTATTTTTCGGTTTCTTTTCTTTATCTTTTGTTTCTACACGGGTCGATGTAGATTCGATATGACTTGGATCTGTAATCCATGTACATGCAACTCGTTTCCGTTTAGTATTTGTTGGAAACGGTTGTAAAATTTCTGGTGATACAAGGGAATTGACACTATAGCCACTTGCTCGATTTGAGCATTTGCTCGCTCTTCAGTTTGAGAAGAAATATCTCCATCACAAGCCACGACTGCTCGCTCGCTAGTTTGAGAAGACGAATCTCCAACGCCATCCAAGACCGCTCGCTCGCTAGTTTGAGAATACAAATTTCCAGCGCCAGCCACGACTGCTCGCTCGCTAGTTTGAGAAGACGAATCTCCAACGCCATCCAAGACCGCTCGCTCGCTAGTTTGAGAATACAAATCTCCAGCGCCAGCCACGACTGCTCGCTCGTCAGTTTGAGAAGACGAATCTGCAATACAAGCCTCGTGTTTTTTCTATCAAAGGAAAAACCATTAGGATTATTGAGAAAACTACATGTATAATTGAGTTAGGTATAATGATCAAATTATAAATTGCAAATCTAAATCCAAATGTTATGTTAAGATTTAAGATGAATATAATATTTGATTTCTTACCGAGGATATCCAAATTGATAATTTCGATTTCAATAGGCCTTTCAGTTATCTGGCATGGGGCAAATTCTTCTGGTCCAAACACCTGGGAATTGAAAGGCCAAATACCAGTAGTTTCGAATCCTCGCATGGCATTTTGTATAGTTGCCGCCCTAGCATAAGCGATCCTGAATCTTTCCGCGACCTCCCACTCTGATATGACTTTCCCTGGATTGACTGACATCCAGTCGTCAAATGCCTGACTATAACATGCTTTAAGAGGCACATAAACTAATCTATCAAGAGGTTGCAGCTTATGACTGCAATGTGGGGGGAAGCTTAACATTTCAGCATAATTTTCTTTGGCGAATGTCAGTGTTTCAACTTGCAGGTGGCTGCTATGGCTATCCAAAGGCAATAAAACTGGTGAGGTTTCTGTCGGCCGTACAAATTCAACAAAATGCTTGAGCCATTGAAGAAATATATCAGCAGTCATCCATCCGTTCGGTTGGTAAGCTGCAATTGAATCTGGAGGGGCGTGAGCAATAAGATTTGGTCTTGCACGAACACGTGGGAAAATAAACATTGGAGGCACATATTGACCAACGGCTCCCGCACAGCATACAGCAGTAACATTTTTGTCACGTTCCTGGCTGACCACTTTGTCCACTTGTTTCTGACCCTTGGCAGCATAAACCCTTCCTGGATTCTGAGTAGTCGAAATTCCGGTCTCGTCAACATTATATATTTGGTTTGAAGTAAAATAAAAGCGGCTGTATAATTCCCTAAGTAAATCAAAAAATTTCCTAACAACAACAGCATTAAAGCCTGCTGCCCTTGCTATACTCGTTGCCTCTGGCTGACGCAATGAAATATTCGGGCTACGTGAAATGAATCCACATAACCAGTCATTTCCTGCAGCTTTATCTCTGTCCCATGACTCCGGGTATGGGCATTTATTGACGATAGCAAGATCGTACGCAAATTTTCTAAGAGCAATAGTACCAAACCCAAGGAGTCTGTCATTCAGTTCTAAAATATATTTTCTTAAAAGAGTTTCTAAATCGTCTCCGAGTACTATGGAAAATCTCCCTGAATTTGTTGGAATGCGATTTTGTGAAACAAGGCGACTTAGAGTGGTTTTAGGTATGCCATAAGTATGCCTTTGGTAGATGCAGCAGATCTAAGCGACACTTGTTTGTTTTTGATGGCTTCCACGGCAATCGAAATATTATCAGGATCCTTCCATTCCTTAGGCTTTGTTTTCCGAACATAATTTCTAACCATATTTGATCTACAAAATATTAATGTACAGAATTAAGTACCGAACAATAAAAACTGAATAATACATCCTACGTTAAAGTCATTCAACTTATCGGTGCATATTCGTTGGTTCAGTATACAACGAACTTTTATATATATTAATACATATTCAGTATATACATATGTACAATTATCTATAAATAGATTGTTGAAATAACACAAACCTGAAGGTGATTTTTCAGAGTACCGCAAGGTGGGGCAAGTTGGGACACCAACGTCGTCTGTCCCAACGTGCCCCAATCATAATGTCCCAACTTGCCCCATTTCACTAAACTGTTCTCTATTGTATTTCTATGTCTGATAAAGTGAATATATTTTCCGCCCAACTTCTAATCGTAACTTAAAACATGAATAGTTCGGTTAACTCACTTGTCACGCACAGGAAGACGGCCTAGAGGGACTGTAGATGCACTCGAAGCAAGCGCAGTATTATAAAAAACAGCGCAGCTGTGACGGTTTGTCTAGTTCATCTGGTTGGATTGATGGAGTCACATCGAATAACCAATCAGAGAATAGTATGAGTGAGAAATTCCTGACATAAATTTCAGATATCAAATATCATTAGAGCCAGAGAAAATCGTAGTGTCCCACCTTGCCCCGTGTCCCAACTTGCCCCACTCTCCCCTAATTTTTCATAAAAGCTGAATTTTTTATAACAATTTCTTGAACATTTTTTAAGGTCAAGTGAAAGTGCACATGAGAAGTGATTGCTCATGTCGCTTAACCGCCTTGCTCAAGGAGGTGAGATCACTATATCCCTCTCTGTCCAGACCCTATTTTCTCGAGAAAAAAAGGAGGCAAGGCCAACAGTTCTATGTGTTTCTCAGGACCGGTCAGCCACTCACATGTTTGAAATTTTGATGCATTAAAATGTTATGTGTATTTCTTACTTTTTTTCTGTGTGAATACTTTCAATTTTATATCAGGTGTTAGCCTACTTTGCTTGACGACTGTCATCTTTTCAGTATATTCCCTTGGGACGAAAGGCGTGGTTATGATAGCATCTGCAGTACTAAACATAGCGTCACATCGATCAAGTAAAAACAAATTATGGAATTCTACTGAATCTGAGTGTTCGAGTCAGATGCATTACTCTGCATTCATTGGAGAACGCTCATCTGATCGCAGTCTTGTCTGAACGCAGTCATCTGCTATTGTTGACGTAGTGGCCTCTCTGACATAAAGCGAATCCAGGAACAATTGGGTTGCGCTTCCCTAACTATATTTAGGTTCCGCGCCTCGATCAAGAATTGCGTAGAATTTCATTGCAAAAATTAGAGAAGGCAAAGCGCCATGACTATCGGAAAAGCCAGTGTATTGGCGCGGGCGCGTGCGCTTACTCTCACACGCACACAACTCTCTTTCGCTATGTCTGACCAGAGTTTCGACCTCGATAGAAATTTCAGGTCCGGTCGAGCTCAGGTTTATTTTTTTCTTTATTCATTCGATACTTTGATCTTGTTGATATGGCGCATATTAAGAACGATGCTAATAGGACTAGAGGTAACTTTTGGGGGTATGCCTATGATCCATTCCGATACACTTGGTAGATATGTGGTGTAATAGGCTATCCATCAAATAGTAAAGTTAACACAGTCGTTCGCAAAACTATATACGCATCCTTGACCTGGTGAGACAGTTCGGAACACTTTTGCTCATGAATACAAGCTTCTCAATGGTTTAAGACGCGAAAATGACTTATTTTCTCATTGTGGTACAGAGGAAATTAAATTACAAACCAATACATGTAAATAATGGATTCATATATCTACATAAAGGTGGGGAAAATTGTCAAAAACAGAATAACAAGATCTATTGAAGACAATTAATTATTTGATTTCAAAAACAATATTGCCTGTACTAAATCAGGCTTCATTCGGGTTCGCCGATCAGTCAGCAGAATTTTCATTGCACTAAACAGTCGTTCAACAGAGGCCTGTGTTGTTGGCAACGCTGACAAACAGTGTGCCATTTTTTGGGTGGTGGTCGGATATTTGTCGATTATCTTCTCCAATTCTCCATTCGCCCGCTTGACATTTGCAATCGTAGAAATTTCCTCTTGAATTTTCAAGATAAATCGTTCCTGTTGTTGTCCTTTCTCCTCCTGAAAAATAGTTAAGTCTATAATACAAATAGTCCATGACTACATGTATGTACAACTAGATCAATGATTTTCATCAAAACACATGATACATGAATATTGCTCAGAGGTGAAAATACTCGAGTTAGGAAAAGGTTTGTACCGATACCACCGGTGATCCGAAACACTACGCGGATGAAGCTTTTGATGGATCAATCAGTTAACTGTGATATAAACATCAGACGAAATTGCTTTTAGATCATAATGCAGATCGAAGCTTAAGTCATTCATACTCGTCGTGAATGCTGCCTTATAGTACCGTACTACCGTATACCTTATATGTGAGGTTTTATGAAGAAATAAGTCTCTAACATGTGGTCAATAAAGGTCCTATCCGGAATTAATCCTCGAAAATCTCTTTATAAGCCTGGGATGGAAATAAAATTCATAAATAATCATAATAATAATTTAAATAAATAATAATAAATAATTTTAATAATTTTCATTTAAATAATAATAATAAATTCCTTTATAGTCATACATTTTTGAATAATAACACATTTAGAAACCAATGAAAAACGTACGAAGATTTCATTAGCATAGTTTTATTTCAAGCGATAGCATCGTTTTATATTTCTTTATGTTGTGCATTAGCCATATTCATTTCAGATGAGTTGGTAAAATTATCTCTTCAAAATGTCTTATGAAGATGCTCTACAAGTATATGATCAATAACATGAGTTGGGTGTTTTCCGGATATCTATTTTACATTTACCTGCAATGTTTCTTCATTCTTTGCCAAATTTGTAAGGTATTTTTCGAAGTCGTCCTCTTCATTCGCATTCTTCTCAACGTTATCATTTTTGGAATCTCCGACTGAACTAAGTAATCCTTCGGCATTGTCCTCAAAGCGTCTTTCGGACTTCAATAGCAAAGCTTGCAAGATTTGTTTCGCCTTCGTTTTTTTTATCCTCCGTTAGCAGCATTCTACAAAACAAACAAATTATGACTATAAAACAAGTTTACCAACTTAAAACTATGTTAGTCTGTACCTGTATCTAGGATCCACCCAGATTCCTGCCAGAAGAATTCCGTTGAAGAGGATCAGCGTTTCTCTCGTTTTCATTGACTCAGAAATATTGCTAGCTGCAGTAGATTTCATCTGATTTAGTTTGAAAATAACCTCTTTCCAAGTACGGTAGAATTCTTCAGGTGAGATTGTTGCTGTCTGTAGACGTATTGTCGCGTCATATGGTATTTTCAAGGTTCTGCTAAGTCCAGCAATATCTTCCTATTGCTTTTCCGTAAAATCGCATTCTGAAACAGCCATGTCCGTTATGTATTTTTTCAACTGCAATAAACGTTTCACCATCAAATAAGAACTTCCCCAACGCGTTGTGCAGTCAAGAAGCATGCCTATTTTTTTGCTCTACGACGTAAGACTGAATCTACGTGAGGTGTTCGAAGGATAACCGCAGCAGCTCGAACCTGAAAATAGAAAATATTGATCATTAAGTATGGTCAAGGGACATTGTGATCACCGTTTTGGTCGGACTATCAAAATTTGTACAATTGTGAATTATGAATTTATAGGAATAAGAAATGATACATTTATGTGATCAAGAGCGTAGTGCTCGAAACGTTAGGACCCGGTTGATTTACGAATTTGCTTTTCCACTCTATCTGCGAAACAAAAAACTAGGAGAGGTATAATTGTCCTTTTTTAATGACGCAACCTATCCTGTCGTTCTCAGCTCTGATAACTTGATTTCAATTGCCGGTATTTCATTATTTTTGTAGATGTCTGGAAACTATATTTACGATTTATCTGCATCTGAATTACTGACTTTCTGTAATAGGGTATACTGTGCGGATGACGTCATAAACAAACATTTGCAGTTCCCGCAATGAACCAAATCAAATCTAGTTAATCATCTCTTATAATTTATAAATTATATAAGCTTGTCAAATATTACTGTAAGTCGTGATGATAGTGTGCTTCACTTACCTTTGTTAATAATTTCTCAGCGACCGGTTTCCGAGGCCATCTTTCACCGCTAATTGAAGTGTATGAACTGCACATCTCATATGAGTGACCAATGTTTGGGGCAGGATTATTGATCTGAGAAGCTTCTGGTCTTCTTCATCATGGTCATCATGAACGTCTTCATCACCATCATCAGCAGCAGAATAATCATCTTCTTTCATCAAATTCACAGCCTTTGTCATGGCTGAAGCGTTATCAATAACGCATACTAAAACTTGTGTTTTGTCAATGCCGAATTCATCTAGTGCATCATCTACGAGTTTGGCAGTCGATACACCGTCAAACTTGGCATCGGAGTCCGAAATGGCTAATGTTCTAATTTGTACCTTCTTCATGTTGTCACAGAATTGAACGTTGATTCCAAGGAAATGTCTCCGATGAATGGTGACTCCATCGAATTTGATGAAAATCATTTTGCCACTCAGTTCGTCTTTCAACCTCAATTTTTCATGGAAATATTTATCCATCAACATACGTCTGACGGAGTCATTACCCAACGGGATATGCAACTCTTGCAAGCTTGGGACAATTTACCACCTATTGCCTGAAATCCATCTCCTTTAAAGAATGTCAATGGTACGTTATCATGCACAACCATTTTGAAAATTGCAGATTTTAATTCATCCTCTGTAATCGACACCTTGACGCTTGCCACTTTGGGGTTAACAGGACGTACAAATCTGAAAGTAGAGCAACCTGAGCTGAGAAAAGTGGAGGCTATTTTTAAAATACATAAAAATAATATGATTTACCGTATGATGATAAATGAGTCATTCAAAGAACAAACATGCGTAGAGATAATTCACCTAGAATTTGTTACAAACTTAAGTGCTGCTAGAAAATAGGGGTTACTACAGAATAATATCTAGTAGGTAGATCACAGTACTTAGTACAGGATTTCAAGTATTGATTTTTTACTGTAATTATAAAGCATATCATGCGGTTAGCATATGCATACTCTAGTATTTAATAGCTATAAAAAATTTTAGGGCTTATGATGAAAGTATTATATGGTTAGGGTTTTATGACCAAAGTGTCATCCACCCGAAAATCATCCGGCCAGGGGAAGGTTTAGGATCTTGCCCAACCAGTCTCGTTAGCTGAAGATTGAAATCTGCATGCATGAAAGTCTATGTCTGTTGATGTTTTCTCTTAATTACATCGTGACTTACAAGTTACAACGAATACTATACGTTTCTTAATCGATGAATCTTATCATGAGTATTATATACAATTGTTGATTTGCTCATCATAAGTATAGGTTACATGAATATAGGCCTTTTATCCACATAATCACAATGCATGTTGTAGCATATTATATAATGTAGTTGTAAGATGTAACTGCTGTAAAACACCCTACATAGATGTATACTTATTCGACCTCTGTAAACATTGACTACCAGTTGTATTAATAAAGAATAAAGTAAATACATTTGTGGCTGCTTACCTGTCCAGTGGTCCTTTGAAAGATTCCGATAGGTTTTGGACTTCTTCAAAGGATACATCGGGATGAACCCTCTTCACATGCTTTTTTAATGTGCTGCAGGTGTTAAATGATCCTTTAGAGATGGTACAGTCACATCGCTGGTCCCCGTCGATTATTATGGTGCATTTAAAACAGTCTTCAGTCTCAACAAAAAAATCGTATACGGTACTTAATCTCGGTCGCTTTGGCGCCATCACGAATCACAATCACAAAAGTGAATGAGGACATAAGATAATAAAAATCTCGAATGATGAGTTGATGACAATCTGAAAGAAGGATTGCCCCGAACATCCTATCACATACAGGTAGGTGATTAAAAGTTCTTTTCATCTGCAGATTTCCCGACATGCATGCACTCTACTGTTCAACATAGTAATAAGTAAGTATTCAGTGAAATACTATCTTTTTATGTGATGTTATCCTAACATCAAAAAAATAGTTTCCCTAAGGGAAATTTTCATTACATAAGTTTCAGCAACCGACCGACCTCGACCTCGATATGTTTCATGTCGAGGTCGGGAAAAAGTTATCGAGGACGCGAGGTCGAGGTCGAAACTCTGGTCTGAACATCAATGCTCCGTCTGAACACTCTAGCTTGTGTGTCTAATTGTTCGAAGAAAACAGCTGTGATTCAAGCACGTGCTGCAAAGCTGTTCACTCTGAGGTTGAGCGTCTGATTTTGAAACAGAAAGCTATGCACAGCTATCACGAGAAGCTATCGAATTTAAATGAATAATGACACTTTTCATTTTTATAATTGTTGGAAAATAATTTTTGAGGATGCGCCGAAGGCCTCGCAGGTACGGAGAAGACGCCACTGGTAACAATTCATGATAGACATAGCGCAGAAGTTATCGACAAAGTGAAATCATGACAGGCAAAGAGACTTTCAATCATGACATTGTGATATCTCGGACAAATGCTGTACATTCCCTTTTGAATTCCGCTTTTCTTTATTTGAAGTCACAATGTCACTAATAAAATTCAATGTCATTATTGAAATCCCAATTTCATTAACCAAAGCTTAGATGTCACTCGATTTTGTAGTCCAAAACCTGCATGTAGGTCAATCCGAATTCAACTAATTTTTGGATGCCATTCTTTCAAGTTATAGGTAGCCTACTCCATGCGCCCCATTTGGATCATCTATCACACGTTTGTAGGCTGACCTGCAATTCATTGCAAATAGGCCTGGAGTCAAATAAGACTTCTCAGTGGTGCTATCACTCAGTGACAGATCAAGTCTATTATAAATCCAATATGACTAAGTTTGATGAAATTCGATTAATTGAGAAACATTGGAAATGTGGGGGTCCTTCGACCCTACTTGATGCCTATGCAGGCTGCATTCAATCGAAAACATGATTTCGAGAGTTGGATGAGTAAAGGCCATGTAAACTGCAAAATAAGGGTAGACAGAACATTTTCGGCTGCATGATGGTCTGCTGCCGCGATAATCTACAATGAAAAGATCGTGATGAATTTGAAGGGCAGCCTATATTATTTTTAAAGATTTTGTGTTTGCGATATTGAGACATAAAGGTTTTCAATCCCGGGATCCCAGGATCAGAAGGCAGCTAGGCTGCATGAAGATGAAGTAACAATGAAGATAAATGTAATTAATTGTTGAAAATTGCAGCATATTGTCACATTTGAAAATTTTTCCCTTTTTCATTATCAGTGTTAGACCTAAACTATCAAGAATACATCAGACACGATATTCTCATAATTACATGTAAGTGTGTATTACTTAGACACACTTCACACATTTCTATCATAAACTATAGTTAATTTTTAAGTACCGTAACTTTGTGCAGTATACAAAAAATCATTTGCCTTCATTGACATAAAAAAAACTACATGTATGTTCAGGCAGTCGAGAGAAAGAAAGAGAAGGCGTTATTCATACAAGCGCACTAGTATTTAATGATAATTTGACCGAGTGGCTTAATTTTAAGCACTTTTACACCTGTCTAGAATTTCCTGTATATCTAGCTGAGTATTGACCGTAGTTGATTGATTTTAACAACACCACCTTACAATGATATAAGAATGTTCTGTGTGAAATATGAGGTTCGAATTATCTCTGCACTTTTTTCCAGAGATAAATGTGTTATGAAGTTGAAATAGAAAAGTGTTAAAATTACGAAATATTCAAATATCAGCTGTAAACATGTCATTTGATATTTCTTAAGTTATGGTGCTATTTATCTATGGTTATTTATCACTAAAATGATGTGACATGTATTTAAAGGCCCTACCCACACTCCAACCCTTTTATTTGTGGACTTTTTCATGAAAAATAATTATAAAATGTCGTCATGAAATGCAAAAAATCAAATCAAGTCGTTTTTGATACCCCCAAGGTAAGTTTCAGCATAAATTATCAATGCACTGGATGCGACGAAACTGTCTGATCAAAAGAAGATCTGTGTATACAAGAGTCCGTTTCATAAAAAGTGGATCATCCTAAAATTTGACTAAATAAAACATAAGTATGATACAGAAAGCATTTTTCATGTTATTTCATGTCCCTAATATATTTAAATGTCCTTATATAATCTGATAAGCTATGATACAGTAACGGTTCTTAAGAAGCTAATATTTTGTGGCCCTACCCTTATTGTCAATGACATTACCAATTCGTCTAGGCATTGATTCAATGATATCGTTGATTTTTGACTGATCTAACTTTCTCCACTCTCTTTTTAACAGTGACGTAAGTTGTGATACGCCATCTGTAGGTAGCAGTGAACGACGAACGTTACGTTTTAGAATACTCCATACATTTTCTATGGGATTCAGATCAGGAGAACGAGCTGGCCAAGATAATATCCTAAGCCCTAATTGAGACTTGCATAAGTTGACTCTACTATTGCTGTGACACGTAGCATTATCATCCATAAATAACCATGTCGATGGATCACCAAGTTGATCTGTCATTTGGCCAATGTTCCTTCGTAAAACATTCACATAGCGTTCAGAATTCATGGTTCCTTGCTGTATGTGAAGTTCAGAGCGGCCATTGGTCCAAATGCCAGCCCAAATCAGTAGAGTCGCACCACCTTGTACCCGGGGACGATGTAAATGTCTCGGAATTTCCTGATCAGATTTTATCCATAATCTCAATCGACCCTCACTATCCTTCAGACGGACTGATGCCTCATCAGACCAGACAACCCGATCCCATTGATTTCGCCAGTGACAATGACTCATTGCCCATCTGAGACGTCTTTTTGTATGCTGATCTGATAATTCAATCTGAGAGGGCCTCTTACAGCTCTTGAAATTCGACTCAATAAGTCTTCTACGAATAGTGGACTTGACTATCTAGTGCAGCCATCTCAGTTAACGAGAGACTTGAATCAACTTTAACAAATCTCAAAATTAGGCGGTCTCTACGTTTGGATGTTTTGCGTGGACGGCCAGAGCCATCTTTACGACAGAGTCGAAAATCATCATTATGCCACCGATGCACATTTGTGTAAGGGACATTTAGTCGCTTGCTTGCAGCTCGCAAAGAGAACCCTTGTTCTAGCAAGGCTGACACTTTGCCTTTTGTGAATGCGATCACGTTATTGTTCATTTGTGCTTTGTATTGTTTTCAACCGGTAAGAGATAGATTTCTAGCTGAAAGCAATCAGGAGTGCTGCCAACACCACCGCAACGAAGTCAAAAAGCTATGGAACATGAAGTCCAGTTAATCACATGTAGCAGTTACATTATTGTTGATGAATAATGGTGCTATACTGGCTCTGATTGACCGATTTTCTTTAGTTTTGTTTTGTTTGATAGCTTTTGGCTTGTAGAACAACATATTACATAACAAAGGAAACAAATGTAATTTTACAAGAGTGAGGTATGATTTTGTGTCACATTGCTAAATGAAGATCAAATTATCTACTACTTTTTATCTATAACAGGAAAACAACTCAATATTCATGCTTGAAATTTCCAACAATGATATTAGTAAGCACAACTGACATATCTTCCAAATTTCAGAGAAATTCGTTCAAGTTTGGCGGAGTTAGACAAAGTTGAAGTTAAGGCGATGTTTAAGGGTGATCCATTTTTTATGAAACAATCTAGTTCCATGAATTTTTTCGCTGCACCTAAAATGTCAAAAGTGCTTAATTTTAAGCACTTTTATGTAATCGCAATTATCAAACGAACATGCATCATTGTGCACTTCTTTGCTCAGAAATCATTCATAATTTGAGGTAGGGACTTTTAAAATGAAGTCTTTAGAGCTTTCAGACAGCTATAATTCACAAAAATATAAAGGTTTTGAAATGGATTTGAAATATGAAGTACCGGTACACTGTTGAATTACATATATTTTTGTCATAGTAACAAAAAAGTGGTGAAGGGATAAATCACGAGATTATGGTGCTTATTTATATCCTGCATTTATCCTGTTTTACTTAAATCGTGTTGTATTAACGAAGGCATTTCAAATTACATTCAATTTCAAAAGCAGCTAATAAAAGTGCTGTCATTAGCAATGTCGACTAGTGGCATTACGTGGCAACTGTTTATATTCGGAAGTAAATATGACTTCAATTCTGCTTCTTATTGAATTGCAAATTATAGGAATTTAAGTTTTGAAAAAATACCATTTTGAAGTAGCAAGGATATCTTTGCGTTGATTAGAATCTTTCAATGTGCGGTTATTCAATCATGACACCAATTACATGTAGGGCCTAGCACAAATACCTACATCTATGTACATGAAAGTTGTATGTATTTAGTCATACAAGTCTTGCATAAGCACTCTGATCGTCTATCGATCAAGATGATTTCTTCTTGCTGTGTCTTTTCGATGAACACTATCATTTATATGTTTCAGTCAGCATTTACGTTTTGAAGAACGTTTGCAAATAGGAATATTGCAGAAAAGACATTTGAATGTTGTCGTTATTCGATGACTTTCCTGGTATCCGTGCCGACCAATGTAGCATGGTTTTGGGTAAGATAAAGAAGTAGGGCAATGGGAATTTTTAATTATGATATTTGAGTCACTTTCTGAGATATTTGCAGATCGTCTCTGATTTTGACTTTTTGGTCTGCCTAACTGATCAAACCGCTTGCTAATGCCACTTTGAATTGTCCGTATTGCAAATTTGATTGATTGGGTTTGAACGATCGATGAGCGAGATCAGCATTAGTGAAAACAAATCCAAGAATCCTGCAAGCTTGTCGGAGATGAGGCGAGCGTGTCTTTACAACACCTTCTAGTCCTTTCGCTCCTGCTCGATAATGATAAAAGGCATGCATTGATGATGCGTACTTCATAAATATCTATAAATGCTATCTCGTAATACAACTGCTCATCCACGAATCGCTCAGTCCAATCATGCGGTTGAAACGGCTAAACGCGCCGGCCCATGGGAGCAGACTGATTAGCAACCTCATGTAATACAAAAATTGTGGATATCTAATTCTTTTGAATGATGGAAATCTTTTTCATCAACCAATGAAAACATTCTCCTCCATTTTCTGAAAGGTTCCTTGAGAAATTGATCTATGTGGACCTATAAAATTTTTTTTCATATTTTGAACGTTGAAACTTATCCTACGTTAGTGACTTTCTCACCGTTGCAGGATTAATCAAAGAAAGAAGAAAAACAATCGCAGTTTCATGTTGCAAACCCTAAGCATGTAGCATCAATTTTGATAAAGAGAGTATATGAAATCTTATTTCAAATATTCAGCTACTGGAAACTCTAGATCGGCCTATTTGCTTTTTGCAACCTAGAATTAACGAGCAAATAGTGATTTAAAATTAACTGGAATCTGAAGAGATTTGACCTAATTACTCTTTTGCATATCAATTACCAACTTTCTATATTTTCGCTAAATGCGTAATTGGTCGATTAGCAATCCGATAGGAAGTAGCCTAATTCCATCAATCGTTTAGCTCATGATTTTATCAAATTTATTTGCGTTATTTACAATAGCCTGATGTTGCGCACGACAGCGAGTTTTTCAAGGAAAATGAATGCTGCAAGGTTGATTAATAATTCAATTCGTGATTAAAGCATTAAAAGACATTCATTGAAGTCAAGTTTGCTGTGAAAACAGCACAAAAGTGGTGCAGGAAATGCATGGAGGTACAATTACATGCAAAATTGCATGCAATTTTTGAAGTATAATAGCGAGAGCAACTTCCATGATCCAAAATTAAAAATAAATGATATCAAAGAAATAATTTGCATATAAACGCATCTATTGCAGAAATAAGCGCATATTTAACAAAAGCATTGAAGTGGGTCACATACTTTTATTGTGCATACGAATTTCACTATTTTAAATTTAATTTTCAATGGCGATGAAATGCAATTTCTATATGTTTCATAATTTTACTTATATTAAACAACATTGCTTTAAAAAAATTACAATAGCCGACCAAGCTGTAGAAAGGCATTTAATATCATGCAAATTTTCGTTTATGACGGCCTGACACTAACAGGAAGAAGGCCTTTGTCTATTAGGGTTTTCAAAATCCCGACTTTTTCTGATCCCGCGATTGATCTCATGATTTTCTGCGATCCCGGGATTCATCCCGAAGGATAAACAAGCTTAACGCATGTACTGACAGTATGCTTAGTCTAGCGTAGTCTGAACAATACTAGGCGTTGTTTTAAAAACTTAAATGATTGTTTTGAGCGATACACTGTACAATACAAGTTATGATATCAGATGGAAATGTGCCTAAATGTCCATGACTTAACCCGGTAATGCCCGTTATATGTTCCCGTTAACAAAAAAATATTTTGTCTGGCGATGAACTTATTAATCACCAAGTATTTCAGTATATACCGCGCATTTTCAAAATGATCAATTATTGATATTTTTCTGATTGGTAGCATATCTGCTACAACGGGTATTTAATGATAATTTATGAGGATACATATTTCAATTAATTTTTATCTCTCTTCTTTCATCTATCAATTCTACATATGTTTTCATCTTGCATGTTCTCTCTGTCTCTCTCTCTCTCTCGACTCTCCCCTTTCTCTCTTCCGATATTTTATAACGTCCGAATGAAGACACAAACATATTTGAATAACTTTTTTGATTTTGAATGATTATTGATCACAAACATATTTTTGAGCATTCAGTCATGTATCGGTAAATGTTCATTTATGGTGATACAAGTAAAAACAATTCTTTCCCTTCGTGAAACAAAGATACACTTCACATTTTCTACAACGAACGAATGTAAAGACTGTGCGACTCGAACATTGTGCACATCTGCTGCGTTTATCCATGTATTCTGGAAAATGATCATAGAGATCAAACTGTATGTCAGGAGACTTGATTGATACTAGAAGACGCTTTTTTCGTGGTGGCATCAGTTCTTTCAGAAAACTTGGACGCCCAACTGGTTTATTAAATTTCAAGAGACTTTCTGCAACCTGCAGTTGAAACTCTTTCAAAGATAACCGCCCTGCACTTGTTTGTGTCGAATCACGTCGGTAACAGAGCCATGAGTTTACCAAGGCAATGTGCGTTAGATGCATATATATAAAGGCCAACGATTACTGCGAAACCTATATGAGTATAGCGACACCATTTTATCGTTAAGATCGATGCCTCCCATGTTGTTGTTGTATTCGTTCACTATTTGAGGACACTGGACTTCGACGTACTTTTTCTCCTTCCTGTCGTAACGTTCAATGGTCATCATTGGCTCTACACCAACGTATGTAGAGACAATAAAAACAAAGCGGTTGTCAAACCATTTTACTGCAACTATGTTGTCTTCTTGTTGAACGCAATAATCCACTGAACCTCTTCCTTTTGCCTTCAACTCCTTGTCAGATACGAAGTTTGGCCGCAGTCGTCCGTATCTAAATGTTCCTGTAAAATGAAGGCCCTTGCTTTGTAAATATCGTATCATGGGTAATCCTACAAAATAATTATCCGCACAATTTTTGAAAGGAAAAATTGTTCGGGTAGGTTTTTCACCAAACGAATGATGTGATCACCACTTACACCAGCTGCACTTGGCTTTTCTCCAGTCGCACCTGTGTAAAGATAAAAGTCATGAATAATGCCGGTAGGGTCCGCCCTGGCAGACACCGTAAAGTGCCATTTCGCAGGTTTTTTTGGGTTGTATTGCCTTGGTCCTTTTTTACCTCGGTAAGAAATTGATATTTCATCAATACATTGATTTTGATTTGGCCTGATCTTTAAGCAATTTTGTCTCAGAGCCTCCATGAATGGGCGAATTTTCCATGCTTTGTCACTTTTGTCTAAATCGTCATCAGTGTTGTCTACAAAATGCAGGTATCTACAAAGAGTCTCAAAACGAGTTCTAGACATTTGAGAAGCCCAGTAATCACGGACCGAAGGCATTTGCACGACTCCCATTTTAAATAAAATGCCCACAAGGATTTCAATCTCTTTCGGGTTAGTATCGAGTGTTTTAGGTGACTTGTTTTGAAAATAGTATCGATTAGTTTCATCAGCTATCTCATGAAACATCTCGTTTGAAAAAAAAGATTTGAAGTATAATAAAGGAGTCATATCATTCTCACTCGTTTAATCGAAAATAGGGAATGGTTGCACTTCTACTTCAAATTCCTTACGTCTCCATCCTCGACCTTTGTCTTCACTTTCACCAGCGTCACTCAAAGTCACTACATTTGCACATTCGCTTTCGATTCTGTCGGTGTCTTCGTCAGATTCCGCGTCGATATTGAGGAGAACGGTTTCTATAGTTTCCATCACAGAGTCATTGATGTCATCGTCACTGTCATTTCCGCTCTCATAACCATCAGCAACAGAGAAGTATTCAAAGGAAGATGTAGGTCTGTTGGTGCGCGAACTATTCTTGTATAATTTTTCGATAGCATCAGATTTGCTTCTTCGAGGTTCATTCTGGAAAGACAGAAAGGTATTCTTGAAATAATTATCAAAAATACTTACGCATGTTTCTAAAAGTATCAATAAAGATAGGCTACACTGCTACAGCAATCACACTATTTTGGATAAACCCTACAAAACAATAATAATGATATACATACATGTAGGCCTACATGTATATATAATTTCAAGTAAGAAGCTATGAGGAGTAATGGGTTATAAGTCCAGTACATTTAATCTTAGTGCAATTAACACCAAATTCATTCACATCTTGAGTCAGTTTTCATTGATAATTATAAGATCTTCTCGTGTCTTCCCAATATGCAAGTGTGCGATAGCGCAGTGGTCAAAGGCTGTATGTGTAACCGTGCACAGCGCCAAAACTGTTTTGAGTTCGAATCCCCACCGGCACATTTTGGTTTGTTCGTATACGCTTAGGAAGGATCATCCTTTTATTAACATACGGTACGCTGCATTAACCAATGAATACACTTAGAAATAGTGAAGCGTCTCATTTCTTAATCACCGATGGTGAAATATATATAGTGATCATAGGGTCTAATCTTATATATAAAATGCAAAACGCCGACAAACTCCTCCTAAACCATGAAACTTTACGCCAATATGATACTACCATTTAATAGAACAAAAAATTTGTAGTTAAAACCGCCCGGTCTCATTTCCCTAAGTATCATAATTACAGAGAAAAGTAGACTTTTGTGTAAATTTTTACCGAAAAAATATTAATTACACAAGTAACTACATTAAATTTACAAATGAACTCCTCATTTGCTTTAAAAAATTGGCTCGCTAGACATGCGTCTCATTGATTCTAATGTTTTCCGACGGATTCAGCAACAGCCAATGAGAACGCGATCTAAATGGTAAGACAGCCAATCAGTGTAGGCGAATGAGTTGGCAAACTTGGAATGCAACAATGTGCATACATACAATGTGCACTGTCTTAATTTAACATACTTATGCATATAAATCCTGGACGAAGTCCGGGGGCCTTACTAGTCGTAGTATATTCGGCTTAATTCGACATAATTTAGCATCTAAACAGATAAACTGGTATTCTATAACATGTAGCAATGATATATTATGTCTTAATTTATCCAGTATTTTCGGTATTTTACTTTTGTCATTAATGGTAGCATATCAGCTACCAACATAATTTACATACGGTAATTCTCGTGGTAGCAGAAATGCACCACTTGATATAATTTATACTAGGCATGTTATCTAACCGGTTATGTGACACTACAGTAATGTACAAGTCCTGAATATTCTATGATAATGATTTAGTCGAAAATATAAATATATTTCTATGCGAAAGACGTGAGAGAACTTACCATGTTAACAGCACCTGATGAGAACAATATTCAAATTTGCCGCCCGACTTTGAAATATGACGGATATCGATGAAATTCATTTTAAGAATAGACAATGGGTAGCACCAGTGCTACAATGAGCAACTATGATAGAATTGGAAATTGTATGCATGATTTGTGTCGTTGAAGTTGTGGTAGCATATCTACCCGGTGCATTACTGGGTTAATAATAAGTTTTCTTTTCACATGCAAACATAGACTATAACAATTACTTGATCTGGTTATTGCACACAGTATACGTTGTCGCATTAAAACCTGGTATGTGATTTCCAAATCAAAATGCAAGTCGCGCGACTTTTGTGACGTCTAGCAAAAGCCCGACATTATATAATAATTGCTTCAAAAATTCATTAATGATATAATTTGACCGCAAAAGTGCTTAAAATTAAGCACTTTTTTGCCAAATTCAAGTCTTTCAAAATGCGAGAAGACCTTGAAGGCAAATGTTTTAAGCCAGGCAATGTGACACATGATACGTAAAGCTACAATTATGTCAATCTCAGCTTTATAGCTCCACTTAGTCACCGTTAATTACTTATTAAACTAAAAGCTAAACTTTTCTTTAAATGTAGAAAATACTAAAATCGATATATTTTGCAAACTAATGTTCCCAAGGTGATGATATTTCACAGAAATGTAGCTTAGGTGATGAAATTTAAAAGAAGTCAATGCATTTAGTCGTTACACGTTGGCATTAAGATAAAGATCCATTAAAATGTGCTTAATTTTTAGCACTTTTCAATTAAAGGCATGAAAGCGTGAAAGTTCTGCTTTCAATGCTTTTTGAGGATATACTTAGATATTCATAGGTCACAACAAGGGTCCCGTCTATTTGATAGGCGTGTCATAAGTGCCTCTAGCTTATTGCTTATTGAAGTAATTACAACATGTTTTAAGAAACTTAAGTTTCTAGTTATCATATAGATAATTGTTAGAAATTCGATGCCCCAAGCCAGATACCCTTTGATCTTCTGAGATCACTGTGAGTCTTCATTTCATTGTGAGAGAAATAGCAAAAATGTTAAAAATCGAATCGTACCGGATTGAATATTTATTACAGTGAAAATTAAGCACTTTTCACAAACATCTAAATAGTCGCATATCACCTGTGAAATACCCACATTGACTAATTTCATGCAATAGACGCTCTAACATGCATCAAGTTTTCAAGTGCAGATGACCGAGACAGGGAGATCTTCGAATTTGTTGAGTCAGTGAATGAAAGCTTTCCAAAAGCTATATGCCCTGGAGATCATGTCTCGACGAAAGTATGTTCAAATCTTTTCACAGAAACTTAACAGGGAAGGTGAAAATTATGCGAAGGCCTATACCAGTGGGTTATGAAACCAAGGACATGTCTGACGCTCGCACTGACATAGTTGTCCGAATCGAATTGAAGGAAGACAAAGAGAAAATGAGAGAAATTAAGCACGTCTCTGATTAGGCCTACAGTACTTAGGCAACGGTACTTTGTTTGAAAAAGGAAGTGTAGGAAAGTGGGAGAACGATCACTGTAGATTCCAGGTTCTGATCTGTGAAATCTGTCGTTGAGCTGATGAAAGTTGGATGGTACTCAATCATTTTGCTGAAAAACGATCATAAAAACTTTCCAAGCGATATCCTAAATGATCGAGTCTCAACTCGGTAGAGGAAAATGGGTGGGATATACCGGAAATATGCAGAATGTTCCTCTTCAATTCGTTCAGGTCTTTACTTGACTTCGCTAGGGAATTGTAGATTAGATCCTACAAGCTTCCAGATTAGTCTGAAACATT
The DNA here is from genome assembly GCA_907163375.1 of Prostheceraeus crozeri. Taxonomy (NCBI): domain Eukaryota; kingdom Metazoa; phylum Platyhelminthes; order Polycladida; family Euryleptidae; genus Prostheceraeus; species Prostheceraeus crozeri. The sequence continues at coordinate 73,820 of CAJQUW010012793.1, read as the reverse complement.
TAATAGTACATGCATGTATACAATTATGCACAAGACATGCTCAAAATACACATAGCTGATGGTATTTTCTATTGGGAAATACAATTTCATTCAATTTGAATAAATGCTACATGCACATAATTAGATTCATCTGCGCGCGCTGCGGTTTCCTAGAAAGGAAGGGTTATAATATGTAACCTTAACATCGAAATGGCACTTCTCAGAATTAGACAACTTGCTCCTTCTCGAATGGATAATTCGTGTATCGCTTGCTACTGGAAATGGCAAACAAAAAGCTGTCACCAGAGGACACCAGAGGACACCAGAGCCAGATAGAGATGCGTGCGTGCTGTGATATCACTTCGCACACACCAAAACACACATCGGTGTCTTGGCTGACATTCGATTTAGTATATGCACTATACAGCGAGAAATGCCGAGGAGAGGATGTGAAAACATCAAGTGAACTAATTTTCGTGCGCCTGCTACTTTTTTTAATAATGATCGGAAGGGCCATTATTATTGAGAAAACCTGTGCGCAATGATCTGAATTCTTCGAATCTGAAGGAATTGTGGCAATCGAAGCACTTTGCTTGAACTCACATTAATCCGCAAGCGACGCACGACTTTTTTACTATCTCTGTAAGGTATTAGGAATTCCTTTTTGCCCACTTAATAGGTTCCTCGATGTGCCGGCGATTTCGTATTAATCACACTTCTAGCAAACCGAAGCAGATTAGCAAAATATCTAATTCTGGGTTACACGGATTATAGGCGGCAGTTAGATGCGTATGCTACATCCAATTATCCTTGGCTACATTCGTAAATCTAAATGCAGGCATCCTTCCACACTATAGCGAATGTGCATGCATTTCAGCTCTGATTTGGTCTATATTTTCATTAGTTGTCAGTGGAAATTATCCCTAGCTTTCTCAGGACCACATCCTTCTTCATGATCAATATCACTGAATTACTGCAGTGATTCCACTGAGTCCTCATCATTTTAGAAACCGTCGCAAATAACAAGGTGAAGAGAACGTCCACCTCACTCAAGCCCGACTCTGCTGCATCGTCTAGAAGCCTGGCTCTTCTGTCAATAGTCTTCTGTTTAATGGTTGACTCCTTAAAATCAGTATTCCAAGGTACTTGTATTGTACAATATATAACGATAAAACTTTGTGCATTCCTCTATATAAGCCTGACGAACATCAGAATACACTCAATTGGTCATCTAAAAACTCCTTGAATGTCAATATAGCAAAATGCAAATCAGTCTGCTTCAAGAGAACTAATCAAGCTGGCGATTTTCCACTGTCGAATGTTTCATCAGTGGAAGAGATTGAGTTTCTTGGTGTAATCATCAATGACAAGTTGACTTGGGCATCGCATGTGAAATACGTAAGCTGAATTGCATCAAACGAATGTATGCGTTACGATCGACTGCCAACGTATTTTCTCTAAGACTCAACTTACTTTGGTCTATAACGCAATAATGAGACCCTTTCTAGAAAGCGTCTCCCATGCATTTGTAAATCTTCCAGTTGGATTTAGCAATGATCTTGAGAAATTTCAACGCTGATGCCATAGAGTGATTTGTGACTTCCCTGTTGGTCAGCATTACAGTGGTTATCCGATCGGCGACTAAATTGTAATCAAGAGCTCTTCTGCTGAAAGCCTCAACACAGAGTCAGCTTGCATTGAAAGGTTTTAAATAAACTGTTTTGGCTATTTGTCATATTTTGAGTTGAATTGGAAAGAGCCAATATTGAAAGATCCTCATTTTATTTTTGTTATAGATAACAAAAATAAAATCAAGATCTTTCAATATTGGCTCTTTCCAATTCAACTCAAAATATGCATTGAAAGGGATTATTCCACTGAAGTCAGAGATAAGAAGATTCCTCCATCTACCCGCAATGACAACATTTTTTTAGACTCTTTGGCTTCATTTTCGATAATGTAGTTATATTATATTATATATCATCATTATATTATATTATACAGTAGTTATATTGTATTCTACATGTGTGCTGCCACAAATTGACGCGTAGTCAAATTCATTTAATGCATTACCATCATTTACGTGCGGCGTTCAGCTTATGATTTTTAGTGACTTGAATAAAACAATGACTCACTCACTTAGTTATTTACTTACTTGCTTATCTACTTACCGACTTACTTACTACAGTACTTGCATGCTTACTTACTTACTTACATAGTCCACGATGTCGCATATTCCGATCGATTAGGATTTTCATAATAATGCCAATCCGAATCCTATCCGAATCCAAAGAGAAGACGATGAATCCGAACGAATCATACAGTGGAATTTGGATCTTATTTGTCCACTTTTACTACACAACATGCATGGACAAGCTGCGATGGTGCACAGGTGGAAATGGTGGACAGCGTGCGGTAAGTGAAAGTGGCCGACCAGAAACTTCACTTATCGGAAATTTGAGTATTTTATTATCACAGTTCATTTTTATACGTTGAAAATAACACATGCATGTATACATTGTAAAATCCTGTTTCCGATTTTCCGAGATGCTGTTCAGACAAGATTGAACTGCCAATCGCGCACTTTGTTGAACAAGAAAGGATTGTTTAATGACGTGCGCGAGCACGATGGTCAAACTCCTTACATGTTAATATCGGCACTTAAGAAACGATTTGAATTTTTCATTGCATCTTGAATACGCACAACTTAAAGCAGCCACGGTGCTTGTATTTCGTATGTCGTAGAATTCTTATTGAATCAGCTTCATATTTCAGGAATTCTCTTACTCACATAACTATATCTTTCACAGCAGTTCATAACAAACTCTGAAATAACAGAATCTGCCATCAAATACCGGTGCTGTGGCCTTGTAGTAGAGTGCTCACTCTGCGTCCGGGAGACATTGGCTCAAACCTTGGTCGGGTCAGGCCTGAGACTTTTAAAATAGTTACACTCTGCATTCTTGGTAAACACTCAACACAAAAAGAACGAGAGTGAATAAATGACAACTCGGCAACATGGAAGAAAGGCTCCATGCCTAATGTGCTTCCGAGTGTAAATATGGTTCATTTATTTATTTAATTTTAAAGCATTAATTAAGAAGAGTTTTTAAAACTTTAAAATGTAGTGGAAAATTAGTTTTCACGCAATCGGCACGCGATAGGTCTCTACCTTTTGCATTAAGGAAGTTAGCTTTTGCGTAACTCCCAGAATAGGGTAACTATTCGGACTCGAAGTTGCAGATTTCCCGACGGGCTTCGCGGTCATGCGCCTTCTGAATTCGATAAGAATGTTGCTATCGACCTAAAAGGGATTTGATTATAAAAACCAGAATAAAAATGGAGAAAATCAAACGAGAATGTAAGGGTTTATTAGATCACGTGGAGGTGCGACTGACAGTCATCAATGTCACCTTCCCACTCATAGCTATAAGATGAAGAGAGTATGAAGCTCTGAAGAAAGGAAGGAGACTTTCCTGATGTATTCCACCAGAGTTGTCGCTACTTTGAGCAGGTGCATTAACCATTATCATTTATTGCTCAGGAGATCCTGTCGTTCAAATTTCTAAATTATTAATTGATGAATGAGGAGAGCTGGTTATAACTTAAATTGTTGCTTTGAAGGTCATAACCTCACTACATAACAGGTCAAAGCAAGATTAGGACAGAAATTCAAGTGGAGAATAATGAACTTAGCAGAGGTACACAAGTCATTAAGTTAATGCTTCTAGTATCTTTGGGGAATGATAGTAATGGGCAAAAGACCGTTCCAGGACACCATAAAATTCAAAAAAATAGTATCTTTAAAAACGACTAAATTTATCAATTTATGTCATTATTTCAGGTTTTTAAGACCTAAATTCATGAATTTAGACCGTTCCAGGACACCATAAAATTCAAAAAAATAGTATGTTTAAAAACGACATAAATTCATGAATTTTGTCCCTTTTTCAGGTTTTTAAGACCTAAATTCATGAATTTAGTCGTTTTTAAAGATACCGATTTTTCAAAAATGGTACTTTTTAAATGGTCTAAATTCATGAATTTCGGCCATTTTTCAGGTTATGAAGACCTAAATTCATAAATTTAGGCGTTTTTAAAAATACCCAATTTTTCAAATTTTTCAAAATCTCAAATTTGAGAATTACAATTTTCACCCCCAAAATCATGACCGTTCCAGGACACCGAAAATCAGAAAAGTTAAGAATCTCAAAATTTGAGAATTACAATTTTTACCTTGAAAATCATGACCGTTCCAGGACACCGAAAATCGTAAAAGTTAAGAATCTCAAAATTTGAGAATTACAATTTTTACCTTGAAAATCATGACCGTTCAAGGACACCGAAAATCATAAAAGTTAAGAATCTCAAATTTGAGAATTACAATTTTTTCTCTCTCTTAAATCATGTCCTATAATTGATGTGCGAGTCTCCGATGTATTCAAAAATTCTTCTCATATCCAAGTGTAAGAATATTTTAGTTTGTGCTTGGAGATGTATGATTTCCCTTGTTAACTTCTGAATTCTTCTCCGCTTTGTCTCCAATCGAACAGATCTTTCAGTAGATCCAACCATTGTGATGATAAGATTTAAACTAAGATTGTAATATGTCACGTTTTATGAATTGTGTGTGTTTAAATAGCAAGTGAAAATTATGAATGGTGATCTAAGCAAAGCGGCATTGTAGGTGTATGAAGTTTGCTTGACAACATACGGGTATGACATGACGCGTATGATTAAATGTACTTGAATGACAATGGGGAAATTGCACCGCATTGTAAATCATTTCATCGACCAAAACGCGAGCCAGATCACCGACCAAAACCATAAAAGTTGCGGTTTTGGTTCGACAGTCGGTCTCGACTATCGATACTGGGATATTGTATTGAATGATTGCTATAACAACAGAATATTCCCTCAAAGCAGGGAATGAATTAATAGATTGCTTTTATGTTATTAACGCTATGTTATGAATGCACAACCCGTAAACAACCCTAAAACAATCATGCGGTTTGAGAAATGTGGTAACAGATGTTGCTATTGTCTTAATACAGATAAAACAAACAATATCCTCTTAATGAGAGTTCATAAAAATAAAATGGAACATTGCTAAACAAGACATTTTATTTCATTTAAAATGAGTAACATTTGAGACTTCCTAAAAATATACGGCAAACAAACCACGTCAAATTTCGATTTAAATGAGATTGCTAATCAATTGAGAATAAAGAATTTTCACATATTGATGAGGGATGAATTACTACTGATAAAAGATGTGCGAAACACTAACTCCGCTAATAAACCGATCTTTTACAAATGTACCTTTTCAATTTACATTAAATTAAATGATTTCAAAATCGAATAAGTAGTAAGGAAAGTCATCATTAGAGAACAGTTTTAAATCAATACCCCCTCCCTTCTGACTAAGTAGTAAGGAAAGTCATCATTAGAGAACAGTTTTAAATCAATACCCCTCCCTTCTGACTTCTAAGGGTCCCTTAAGAATTTTTTTTATTATAAAATGAGCAACATAAATGAGTTTTTGAAATTATATGGAACGCAAACAACTACAAATTTCGATTTAAAGAAAATCGCAAATCAATTGGGAATAAAGAATTTTCACATATTGATGAGAGACGAATTACAATTGATTAAAAATAAGCCATCTATAAATTTCATAACAAATCTTCATACGTCAGATCAAAAAGGTGTACATTGGTCTGCAGGTATGTCTAATAAAAATGGAGATAATTACTATTTTGACTCTTATCGACTTCCACCTACAAACGAAGTCAAAGAATTACTTGACAATGGAACTTATAATACATTTCAAATTCAAAAACCGGGAACTACTTACTGTGGTCAATTATGTCTTTATGTTTTATTTAAATTACAAAAAGGAGTACCATTTCTTGATATTATGTTAGAATTGAACGAACCGTAGGTTCTATGGCTACGCCTAACAAGGGAATTTCATTCCCGAAACGTTAGTTCCAATAATAATGATAATGATAATTAAAAATCAGTTCGTTGTAATTCATTTTGATAAAATCGGCCTCTGATATTTTCATCATCTAAATCTTTGATTTCGTAAGTAATCGGATAAGTTTGATTTATTTTACAAACTTCAAATATCTCTTTCGTCCAGTATCCGACGAAGCCTTTTTCAAATTTATTCTTGTACTTAAATATTCTAACTCTATTTTCAATTTTAAATTTCGGCTTAAGTTTCTGCAAATTCGGATTACTCTCATTCGAATAATTATTTTCGAATATTTTCTTTCGTATTAAATCAGGGTCGTCAGAAGCATTCTTTGGGGTTTCTTCAATACCTGAATGAACTTTATTATTGTACTTCTCTACAATTCCTGGTAATATCTTCAACCATTTCTGATTTCTTTGCTCAGTAAATTTCTTGAATAATTTATTTTTTAACGTCCGATTGAATCGCTCAATTACTACAGCCTTTCCAGCGTTTTCAGTTGAATAAACAGTTTCAAATAGTGGCTGAACATTTCTGTTATAAAATTCCGATCCTTTATCAACAAACAATTTCCTTGGCTTTCTATTACTTTCTTTAAAGATTTCTTCAAACGCATATTTAACTGATAGACCACTTTTATTTTTTAAAGGCTTTACCCAAGCGTATCGTGTATATAAATCTATAACGGTCAATGCGTATTTATAATCAGAATCATTCGGCATATGAATAAGATCAGCACTCCAAATATCAACTTTATTGAATACTTTTACTTTCAATAAATATTTAGGCCTTCTGTATTCTTTTTGAATTTCGGACGCATAGCGTCCTAGGTCATTCGACATTTCAGACGCGTAGGTTCGAGCGTTGCTCTCAGACAGCTTTTCTGTCGTTTCATTTAAACCCTGACCGAATAATATTTTAGCTTGTAAAGCTTTCTTAACAAACATTCTTTCAATTTTTTCTCTAAATGTAGGATTTTGAATACTATCTAATTCTTGAATCATCTTCTTATCAGCTGCATGACGAGATCTTAGGTCATGATTTCAATAAGCTAAATCATGTCTATAAGCGGCGGCATCCACTCTATTTATTGGTTCTTCACCTGGTTTCGGATTATTATTCTCATCTAGTCTTATATCTAATCGAGTTCCTGGACCGGTATATGAATGACCAGGAAGATGTTTTTCTTTCGAATATTTACTCCAAATAAATCCAGGAAAGTTTTCTAATGTTTTTTGTATGTCGTTACCTTCATAAATTTTACAATTTGAGTTTTCATTTTTGTTTAATAGATAATTTAATAAATCTAAATTAGCAATTTTTAATTTAATTAAATTTTCGGAATTTTTAGAATTCATTTTAAAAGATAAAATAAAAGTTGTACCGAATAGAACCAAAGGTCCTGAGGTTATTACCTTATCATACTAGGACTTAGATATATTCCAGAACCATCTTTAGTTTCTTTAATTTCAATTATATCATCAACATTGTGGAGAATATTTTTAAGAACTCGTTTTTTTTCACCAACTAATTTTAATTTACTAATAAAATTATCTACTATTCCGTCACCCCTAGCAACTTTCTCTAACTCCCTATTATGACGTTTTTGTTCTTCTAATGCTGCCTTCTCGGATTTATTTTTATTTGCTGCTTGGACAATACCAGCTGTCCCACCTGCAACACTTCCTGCTGCTGCTATGCCACCTATTATTAGAGGAATTAATGGGAGAATCCCGCCATTCTTTCCTTCGTGTAATTGAATATTCTCTATCATTGGTTTACTTATGTAATAATTTTTTTTGTTAATCGTAATAGTTTTAGGGGTATTTTTGTCAACAATATTACGTAGTTTTAATTCAACAGTTTTATTATTATTACTTTTCGCTTGCGACATTTTTAATAAAAAATTTTAAGTTACCAAAAATTTTTAATCTATTCTAGTTACAAAAAAATTTTACTACTAATTACTTAAAAAAAATTTAATCTAAGAATTTAATTAACTTATCGGAGCGAAGCTCCTCGAGGCTTCAGCCGATCCTAGCCATCTTTCCATTAAGAATTTCAATAGAATATTTTACATCTTCTAGCAATAAACCATAAGCCATCAATGAAGTTGTGGAATCTTTTTTTTCAATATTAATTGTTACATCACAACCATTTTTAATAATATCTTCTGATTGTGCACTTAAATCGAAACAGAAAACAGGATATAAATGTCTCCAATCTCCAGGAGTTAATTGTGGTTCAACTCCAAATTCTATACAAAGATTTCTATAAACATCATATCCTTCCATAAATTGATTATTGGTATCATCGAATCTTAATGGATCAATTGGATATCGGGTTTGATTTAATGAAACTTGTAAACTTCGAATTGTATTAATATGAAAAAGATTATTGTTCTTATCAAAACTTGGAGAATTATTTCTTTGAAATGTTAGCAATAAATATCTTGGAGTATTTGAAGTTCTAGTAAAATGCAAGTTAAATCTTTGCTCTGAAAAAGTTACTGAACTAGCAGTACGCTTTAGAAAATTTACTGGAATTTGTTTGTTAGTATTTAATCTTTTTGCAATAGCTGTTTCAATCTCTAAACTAGGAGTAATATGCTTAATCCACCATTCAAGTCTATCAATTTTTAAATATGCTTTTTTTCCAGTCTTACCAAAAAAGATTAATTCATTATTTGCTGTGCGATGAATTATTAATTTAAATTTTAATTGATATGATATTTTATCATAATCAAAATATCCGAATAATGGAGATAATGACCAATTAACTGTCTGTTTACTTTTCTTGTTAAATTCACGTCTTTCTTTATATGCACTATTGTTTGTTTTATTTAAATGTTTTGCAATATTTTCTACATCTTTCGCAATTCCTGCTGCGTCTGTTCCAGCGTAAGTTAAATCATCTATAATTATACCATCATTAGTATCAGGAAACCAACCTTCGATTTCATACTTTTTATTATTTTCACCAATTGTTACAAATCTAAGCATTGTATCAATTACACCTGGAGAATCACTTATTGTTTCTATATTTTGAGTTGCAACATCTAAACGCATTTGTGTAAATAATCTTGGAAAAAAATTATTCTCTAGTGCAATATTATCGGTTTCTGGTAATGGTGTTGTAAAATTGGCATCACTATATAAAGAATATTCACAGTGTAAAAAGGAACCAGGTAAATATAAATATCTCTGCTGATTATCAACTTCAAAAATTAAATCACCTCCAGTATTCACTCTACTGGAAGATCCGGGATTCATAGCAATTCTTATATAGTCATTCTTTTTTTGATTATAACTAACACCTGGTGGTTTCTCTAATTCAAATTTATTTTCAATTAGCAAAGACATTTTTATAAAAAATAATTTGACTTTTTTGTTTTTTCTCACACACAGAAAAAATTTTGCTAAAAATTTTACTAAAAAAGTTTTACTAAAATAATTTTACTAAAAAATTTTGCTAAAAAAATGTTACTAAAAAAATTTTACTAAAAAATATATTTTAGAATTTTGCTAGACCAGCTCCGCTACAGCTTTGCTGGTTAGACCGAAGGTTGCTGCTCACGCCGTTACCTCTTATTTCTTCAATTGAACGTTTTATGGCTACGCCAGATTTCTTCTTATGTTTACTATCAGACGGAGCTCCGCTCCTCAAGGTTTCACCCCCCACAGCTATGTTAGCAATTTTGTTTTTTTGTTTCCTCTGAAAGTTTTTTTAAATTTTTTAGTTCTTCAGAATCATTCCTAAGTTTACGAATAGCTTCTAGTTCTTTTAATTCGTTTTGAGACTAAACAGCATTTGATATTGCACTAGCTGTACTACCTATAGCAGCTGCTCCTTTTGCAGCAGATGTAATCAAATCTTTATTACTTTTAATTAAGTTAACGATACTTCCAATACCAGAAAAGATGCCAGCTCCTTCCGTGTGAACTGTTTCTCTATTATCATAATGATAAACAGGATTCATACGTGGTTCATGAGCAATTCTTTGATTTGAAGCAAAATGTTTAAGATTGTGTTTATAAATTATAGGCATTTTTTAAGATTAAATTTGACTTTTGGGAAAAATATTTACGTTAATATTTACGTTTATGATTGGCCAAAGCCTCGAGGAGCTTCGCTCCGATCAAGATTTACGTTTGTGAATGTCCAACAACTTCGAGATAACTTTATTAATTGTCTGTTTTACTTTATCTATTGCGTCAAGTAGCGTGTGATGTACTTTAATTTCTTTTCTATTAACTTGCATTTTCTCCTGATTCATCTTCAATGCCGCTTTAAGAGCATTTAACTTAATTTTAAGAACATCTAATTGTCTTTAACAGAATCTAACTGTTCTTTATTTTCTTTAGAGTTTTCTTGTAAATTTTCTTTAATTCATTTTCTAAATTGATTTTAAGAGTTTTCATTTTATCAACTTTTTCATTAAGTGAGTTTACTTCATTTATTATTCTATTCATCTTTTTCATTTGTTGAGTAATTTTAGAACTTAATTCATCAACACTTTTTTGGAATGTAGTTTGTAACTGCTTTAATTTTTTTTTAATTCTTTCAGGTAGTTTTTCTATTTCATCTTCTAATTGTTCTTTTAACATTTTTAACTGATGTTTATTTTTAATTACAGCATATTTTAAATTTAAAGAAAGTAATATTAAAATTTTTGATTGTTCTGAAATATTTTGAAAAAGTTTTGCTATATCTGCTTCTAGCTCTCTATCCTTTTTATCAAGTTTTAATAATTTTTCGTTTAATGATTTGTCATTAAGTTTAGGCAACTTTAATTCATTCATCAGTGGAACCTAAAAAAAATGGTTTATATATTTTTCTTTTAAGTCATTGATTTGTGTATCAACATATTGTTTATTTGTCAACTCTGTATTTTGTTGCGGAAGAATAGAAAGATGCAATGGACCAGATAAAACGTCTCCAGTTTTCATGATATAATTTTCTATTTCTATTTCTAATTCACGATTATTCGGGATATATGCACCTCCACCAACATTTGGTAGCATCATTTTTTAACAATAAAAAATAAAATGTTTTATATAATAAGAAAAAAAAATAAAATTTTTCCTAATAAAAATAAAAAAATATAATTTTTTTTAATAGAAATGAAAAAATAAAATTTTTTCTAATAAAAATAAAAAAATTGTATTCGTCCGCATCATCCTGTTCTTCTTATTCGACGAGATCAACGGGATTTGAAAATAAATGTTTTGATAATAATAATAATAATAATCCATGTATAGATGTTAATATTTTATTTGAATTACAAGCCGAAATATTTAAAGAACAAAAAAAACGCTTACCTTCTATAGAAACTAATTATTGTATTTTTCCAGGTGATCCATTTATTAAATTTATGGAGATTGTAAGTAAATATAATGATGTTGCATATGTAGAATTAAATAAAGAAAATATGGTTGTAATAGGTCATAATAATGTTTATGGTTTTATTAGAGCAGTTTTGCCGATTAGTAATACTGATTGGATAGAAACTAAAATTATTAATTATATCAATATTAAAGAATTAGTTAAAAAATTAAAATCCTTTTCAAAGGAAAAAATTAGATTATTTGTTGATGAACAAAACCAATATAATATTCACATAGAAAGTAAAAAACATAATGAAGAATTATTATGTCAAGATTATTATAGAGATACAATTTATAAACAAGAAACATTAGAAATGCCCCAAAGATATGATGATGATACTTATATAGGATTATATTCAAATTTAAATATTAATTTGTTAAAATCTTATATAAATGGTTTAGCTCAACAAGAAAAAATTTATATGTGGACGACACCTTATACGTCGGCTACACCTTATACTATTAACAATGACCATAATCATAATCATAATATTTTAAAAGAATCCAATAACAATAAACGAACCGAAGGTTCTAGGGCTTTGCCCAATCTTAAAGAATCTTATAATATTAATAATGATAATAATATAGATGATGATAATATAAATGATGATTCTGAAACATCTGAAAAAGGTGTAAATGATAAAAAAGATTATAAAAATATTAGTAATTATAAAAATTTAAGTGAAGAAAAATTTATATCTCATACTGATGTACATGATATTAATACTACATATAATCAAAATTTATCTAAATTTCATTTTCTTACAATTGAAAATAATAATGATGGTATAGTTGAAGATACTGTTAGACAACTATGTATCGGGTCTACAAAATTTAAATTAGGATTTACATCTAATCAATTTAAAATTTTATCATCTTTAATAAAAACTAAAAATGATTCAGATTATGGTGGTGTTATTAAATTTTCCAAAAGAGATCAAAGACCAATATTTTTCTCTATTATATTATTATCAGATAAAAAATGTAATTTAGAATTAGATATACCAATAAGAGAATGGTATCCTATACCAAAAAGTGTAATTTATGATGATGAAGAATCAATTTATGATGATGAAGAATCAATAGTTAGTGAAAATAAATCTAAATTATCTTTTGATAAAACGTTATATGCTAAGACTTAATATCATAAAGAAAATAAACTAACTAAAGAACGTGAAATATATAATAATATAAAATAACACTCAAGACCTTGATATTAGAATGTTTATATCTAAAATTAAAACACAATTTTTTCTTTAAAAAATAAAAAAATGGAAAATACCAAGTTTTATTGTAACTTATGTAAAAAAAAGTTGCAAACAAAAAGAAGTTATCAATCTCATTTAAATAGTAAATTGCATTCACAAAATGTAGATCGAATTGATGAAGGAAATATATTAAAATTAAATAATTATAAAACTATCTAGAGACATTACCTACTGATATAAAAGTTAAAAAAATGTTTGATGATTATTCACATTCAGAATATAAAAAAGTTTTTAATAGTGAAGATGAGGCCATACAAACCGAAGGTTCTCGGGCTTGGCCCCTACCTGATGGAAGATATTTATTTAGCGATACTGATGAATTTAACGAAATAGATGAATTTGATGAAGCTGAACGAACCGATGAAGCGGTAACAGATATAAAATATTTATTTAATCAGTCTGTTGAACATAATGAAACCGATGAAACTTTTTATAATGTATTGACAAAGTTTTTCAAAATATTTAAGAAATCTTTCAAATGTTATATGAATGTAGAAGTACTTTTTACAAAAAATGGACCTGATGGAATTCCTGAAGAAATAATACGAGGACATTTTACAAATTCACAAGAAATTCATAATATAAATGATATACAACCCATATTTCAATCGATGATAAATAAATTAGAAAATTGTATAATTGAAGCCCAGTTACGTGAATCTGTTTGGAGATTTGTTAAAATACTATCTAAGAAAATAGTAATTGATAAATATAAAAATAATACTGGTGGTAGTTATGTTCCTTTACTTTTCAGTTCACCACAAATATTCAACATAAAAAATGAAGATGATTATTGTTTTCTGTGGAGTATTACAGCACATTTACATCCTGCAAAATATCATAAAGAAAGACTAAGTCATTACAATAAAGAAGAATACATAAATGAATTTGATCTTTCTGATGGCTTACATGAATTTCCATATGATTATAATAGGTTAAAAAAATTTCATAAAAAGAATAAAAATTTAATAGAAGTAAATGTTTTTGAATTAAATGTGAATCATGTTTCTATTGGTAATATTACTCCATTTTACTCAGATTCAAAAAAATTTTATTTGAATAATAAAAATTTATGTCAATAAGAAATAGTATATAATGATAGAGGAAATTACATGCATCATAATATTTAATATAAATATAATATGTACTGAAAAATTTGAAATTGTTAAAACATTATCACCAATAATGATTAATCATAATTATTATTAAGGACGTAATTATAATTATGATTCCGATTATTTATCTTTATCTTTAGAATATCAACAAAAATTACAAAATTTAAATGAAATTTTACAAAAATGTAAAACAGATTATCAACAACAAACAAAAATATTAGTACAAGAATATGGCCATAAGTATCAAAATAAGATAGAAACGATACAAAAATTAAATGAAGACAATAAAGAATTAAATAATGAAGAAAATGAAACCAATCAAAAAATAAATGAATGTTTAAAAAAAATGTCAACAACAATATAAAGAACAATATGATAAAGAATATAGTTATCAGTTACAAATATTAAATCAAAATTTTCATCGAAATACATTTAATCTTACAAAAGAAATTGATGAAACACATGAAATATATAAAGATAAATTTGAAAAATTAGAACAGACAAAACAACCAGCACAAGCGAATATATTATATTATCAGGGTCATTTTATATTGTGTAAAGATGTTTCTATATTTACAAAAACTTCAGATAATGCTAATTTTCCCTGTCTCCAATGTATGACGAGCTTTAGAACTAAAGAAGAAATGAATAGACATTTGGAGAATTGCCAACAAAATGAAGCAGTTGAAAATACTTTTCCTAAAGATGATTATTTAATATATAATAGACATTATTTGAAAAATAAAGTACCCTTTACTATTTATTGTGATTTCGAAGCATATAATGTTAATATGACACAAAATTGAACCGAAGGTTCTAGGGCTACGCCCGATTCTGAAAATGATAATTCTGAAAATGGTACGGGCCAAGCCCTAGAACCTTCGGTTTATAATTATGAAAAAAGTGCATCTGAACAAAGTAAAGAAAAATATTTATTTGAACAAAAACCATTATGTTGGGGAATGTACATTCATTCAAATTATCCTGAATTATTTAAATCAGAATATTATCAATACTATGGTGAAGATAGTTCAGAAATGTTTACAAAGAAAGTAGAAGAATTACAAGGACGTTTTTCACAATTGCTTGAAACAAATATACCAATGCTTCCATTAACGGATGAAGAAAAAATTAATTTTGTTAATGAAACAAATTGTTATTACTGTGGAAAAGAATTTACAAAAAATTATAAAAATGGCAAAGGTAGATATCTTGACAAAGTAAAAGATCATGATCATCTAAATGGATTATATAGAGGTGCAGCACATAATTCTTGTAATCTTAATGCTAATAAATTTAAATATAACTTTGTTCCTCTATATTTCTACAATGGTTCTAAATATGATTTCCATCTAGTAATGAAAGATTTATTTTCATCTGAAAAATTACAACAACAACAAATAAATGTACTATGTAAAACAGAAGAAGAATATTTTTCAATGCAATTAGGTTGTATTAGAATTTTAGATGCATTTAGATTTTTTACTCCTTATTCATTAGATGTTATGGGAAAAACTGTGAAATCTGAACAATGTAAAATATTAAATAAATATAATTTAAAACCTTTAAAAGGAATATTTCCGTATGAATATTTAACCTGTGGTTCACAGTCGAAGACTGGTTTAACTGGAGATTTTAATTCTGTGAATAAAATTATGGAAGAAAAACAACTTCCTCCAATAAATAAATTTAAATCAACATTAAAACAATCACAATTATCTGAAGAAGATTATACAGAAGCTGAAAAAATTGGAGAGAGTTAAATTGTAAAACAATGTATGATTATACAATGAAATATCTACAGATAGATGTATTAATACTAGCTGATCTTTTTGAAAACTTTCGTGATATGTGTTTAGAATATTACGGAATAGATCCATGTTATTGTTATTCTACACCAGGTTTAACATGGTTAGCAGGATTAAAACATACAAATGTTAAACTTAAACATTATAAAGAAAATACATATGATAAATTATTATTTTTTGAATCTGGAATTAGAGGTGGAGTTTCATCAGTTTTAGGTAATCGTTATGTACAGTGCTACAATAAAAAAGTAAATCCTAATGATTATGGAATAATGAAACCTTTATCTCCAGAAGAAAGCGATCAGTTTATAAAATTGTTTAATCAAAATATAGAAGGACTTATATCAAATGAAGTTAGTCAAGCAGCAGTTGATGAAATCATGAGAGAAAACTATTTGTTATATTATGATTTTAATAGCTTATATTCTTCTTGCATGATACAAGAATTACCAACAGGTGAGATGGAATGGTGTAATATTCTAGAATATCTAAAAACATATGATGGAAATTATAATCATGGTTATATATATGAAGTTGATTTAGTATACCCTGATGAAATAAAAGATAAAACAAGATATTTTCCTTTCTGTCCCGAAAACAAAATTCCCAATATAGAAGATTTTTCAGATTATCAAAAATCTATAATTCCTAAGAAATACAGACCAACAAAAAAACTTATGTTAACACAAAGTAATAAAGGAAAGTATGTTGTTGAAGGAAGAATGCTAGATTGGTATTTAGAACATGGAATGATTCTCACCAAAATACATCGAAAACTATTTTATCAAAAATCTAAATGGTTAAAAAATTATATAGAGTTCAATATTGAAAAACGTAAAATAGCTAAAAGAAATAAAGATGATTTTGGAAACGTGTTCTTCAAATTAATGAATAATGCATTTTATGGTAAGACTTTAGAAAATGTGCGTAATAGACAAAATATTGAAATAGTTTATGATAAAGATAGGTTTCAAAATTTAACAAGGAAACCTACATATAAAAGAACTACTAGATTTAGTGATGAACTATGTGCTGTACATTTACGTCGAATTAGCGTAAAACATGATAAGTCTAATTTTATTGGATTCACTATATTAGAATTAGCTAAACTATTTATGTATAGATTTATATATGATTATTTAGCACCTGCTTATGGCAAAAACTATAAATTACACTTTACAGATACGGATTCTGTTTTCTTAGAATTAACAGTACCGTATAATTCTTCACTTGATAAAGAAATAGATAAAATAAAAGATATCCTTCATCCTTCAGAATTATGTAAAGTAAAAGATGAATTAGAAGGAAATGAAGATTTCATAACAGAAGCTATATTTTTGAAATCTAAATGTTACTGTTATAATACAACTAATAATATTAAAACACATAAAACATTAAAAGGAATTTCAAAGGCATCAGTGGCTAATCAAATAACATTTCAAGATTATAAAAATGCATTATTTAATAATGAAATAAAAACAGCATGTAATTATAGACTTAATTCAAAGAAACATAAAATGTATTTAAAAGAAGAAGATAAATTAGCATTAGATCCATTTGATGATAAAAGAAAAATTTTACCTGATGGAATAACTACTTTACCTTTTTAATTTTCTAATTTCTAAGATAGACAAATTTGATATATACATAAAATAAAAAAAAATAAAATATTATAACACTATATTTGTATATTTTTATCACTCGGCAAACAAATGTTCTATAACTCTATCATGAATTTTTTTATCAATATTAATTGTAATGAAGCCATAATCTTTTGACCAAGCATTGTTACACGATTGTTTAAATTCATCTTTATTTCTTACGCATAAATCTCTTAACAAATCACTTAAGTTTCTTGCATTTATTTCAAATAGTATAAATATGTTTGCATTCTTTCTAATAACACTTCCGTCTAATGAATACATACTTTGTGTTAAATAAAAAACACTACAGTTATTATGTCTACCTCTTGTGAAATAATTTCTCTGAACTGACTGATTTCTATCATTAACACAATCATCAAAAATTACACAATGTTTCATTGTTTTATCTAGTTTACTAGGATCTTGCATATTACCACTATCATCTATCAATTGTATCTTTATATGCTTATTTTTATTGGATTCAACTAACTGATTATTTTTTGCTGCTTCTTCACACCACGAACTTATTTCTTCTTCATATTCAGAATTTTCATATTCTTTGAATAATGAAGCAATTGCTGTTTTTTTAAGATTATTTTCAAATCCATATTTCAAAAATTGATAGACGGGTTGTTCTGCTGTTGTTGTATAAATTATAAGATTGTTATAATCCAAAAAATTTGGAGTCGTTAAAATTTTAAATAATAGATACGTTTTACCACATCCTGATCTTCCGCAAATAACTGACAAAACTTTATTAGATAAATTTGGATGATGATTAAATTTAAGTTTTTTTTTATTTAATGGTAGTACTTCACTCATTTTTTAATAAAAAAATTTTATTTTTATTTTAAAAGAAGAAGAAGAAAATTAAACTTCTCTAGCTTCGCGTGGGAGTTTATACCTCTCGAACGGGAGTTTATACCTCTCGAACGGGAGTTTATACCTCTCGAACGGGAGTTTATACCTCTCGAGCGGGAGTTTATGCCTCTCGAACGGGAGTTTATACCTCTCGAACGGGAGTTTATATCTCTCGAACGGGAGTTTATACCTCCCGAACCAAAAGATCTATCATAATCTCTTCACCTCCAAAATTTATTTCTTGTCCTTTTTCATCAGTGATTCTCATGTTAATGTTGTTAATAATTTTTCTTGTAATAGGGAAATATATTAATGTTTGTGGAATTACATTTAATCTATAACCAATGGGTACAGTAAAAGCTGGAAAACTGAATATTAAATTTGACAATTTACCATTTATATATCCTCCTTCAATAATGTCACAATGTACAACAATTGAATTTATTTCAGTTATTTTTGGAATCTTCTCACCTAAATGATAACCTTGACTATAGGTTTGTTTATTAAATCCTAATAGCTTTGACAATGATCTATCATGATTAAAATCAACTTGATGATTTTCGTCTAAAGTAAGAGAAAATTTATTAACTGCCGGTTCAACTGCAAAATGTAATTGTTTCTTATCTTTAAATGGTATACCTAAATGTCTCTTAATTTCATTTGATATTGTTTCAACTTCGTAAGAACCAGGAAGAAAAGTTAGTATTTTCCACGTTTTTCCTTTATCAGTAGAATATCTAAATTGATCATTCACATCTTTGATAACGTTTTGAATAGTGTTAAATGTAGAGAAACTAGTCAATGCAATTTGATAATTTTTATTTTGTTCCAAATGTAGAATGGGTTCTAAATTACAAGTGTGTGATGAAGTAGTTGTTATAATTTTTAACGTCGTACTAAATTTTGATGAACCCAAAATCTCTGTCAAATTTTCTAAATGATTATTAATTTTGTCTAAATCTGCTGATGATAATTCTCTCGAAGACATTTTTTAACTAAAAATTTAAGTAAATATTATAGATAAAAATCATAGATAAAAATCATAAATAAAAATTAGAAACAATATATTTCAGCTATGCTTTTATAATCCTCTTCATTTAGAATCTTCTTTTCCAGCAGTCTTTTCAATATAGCATGAATTTCATTGAAACTAGAATTATGTCCTTCTTTTATTGCAGATATTAAAATATTTAATCTATTTAGTAATTCTTGTGGATCATCTGGTAAGAATACAGTTGTTTCAGTTTTAAAACCTTTTCCAACTTTAACTCCCGTTGATAATAAATTTTCTAATTGTTTATAACGTCTAAGAGATTTTACTGCACCAACTCTATCTAACATAGCTTTATATTTTATGAGATCTTCTACAGCATAATTATTCAAATCTGTTACTCTTAAAAGATCAACAAAATTTCTATCTAAATTAAAAGGAGATTTATCTGGTGAAAAAATTAAACCTCGAAAAGGTTGTGGAAATATTTCTTTTTGTCCGAGATAAAATCTAGGTATTGTTTTTCCATCTATAAATGAGATAGAATGTTCAAATTGCATAGATTTTGGTAATTCCTTATTAATGTTTGATTCTAGTAATCCATAGTCATCTAATATAGTTTTGTGCTCTGGATCTGTTATATCAATTTGTTTATCATTATTTGTAAGTTCTTTTTCAAGAGTTTTAAATGGTTCCATAGTTTTTTCAAAATCAGTTTTTACTTGCTCGGTTTGCTGCATTTTTTCAAACATATCAGATTGAATACCAGCTTTTATCATTCTATGTTGAAGACGATTTTCTTTCATAATATTTCTTTGTTTTATTAACTCTTCTAATTGTTTTATTCTTTTAAAATTATCAGCTCTAATTTTATCCATTTTTAAAATATAATATTTGAATTTTGTGGTAACATTGGAATACAGCAAAAACATTTTACTGAACAAATTATTTTTTTATTGCTTTGTTGTCTGACATCTTTTCGTTTAAAGTTTTCTCGTTTTAAGTTTTGTTTAATAAAGTTTTGCTTAAATTTTCGCTTAAAGTTTTTAGCTCTTCTAAAAAAATTTTGTCATTTTTTTCATTAGAAATTTTACCATCACCAGAAATTTTGCCATCCTGTTTATTCTTATCATCAACTTTTTCTGACTGTAATTGAAATGATATTTGATTTACTTCATTAGCTATTTGATCAAATTTTTCAATCTCATCTAACGTAATAACATTATTATCACATACTCTTTGAAAGTAGTAATGTAGTTTATCATAGACTTCTTTAATATGTAAATGCTTAGTTTTTAATGATTTTCGTTTCTTAGTTATTAAAGATTTATCTAACATTGTAACAAGTGAAGTTGCAAAAACACCCGTACCTGTTAAAGCTGTAGCAACTACTGGAATTACTAAAACACCTGAAGATATAACAATTGTTAAATCACCTAAACTTATTGTTAAGAATATGCCAATTCCTTGTGTTACATTCTTAACTTTAGTCCATCTCTTTCTTAATTTTTTATAATGCTCCAATCTTAATAATAATTGAGATTCCTTATCTTTCATATAACGTACTCTATCTTTGTGTTTTTCTTTATTCAATTCATTTATTTTTAACTGAGATAACGAAGGATATATTCTTGCGGTTTCTTCCACTTTTGTTTCTTCCATTTTTAAAGAAATATTATTAGTCACATGATATATTTTAAAAACCAGAAAGATGGATAAAATTCATGAATTTGAAATTCTCAACTTTTATGATTTTCGGTGTCCTGGAACGGTCATGATTTTCAAGGTAAAAATTGTAATTCTCAAATTTTGAGATTCTTAACTTTTCTGATTTTCGGTGTCCTGGAACGGTCATGATTTTGGGGGTGAAAATTGTAATTCTCAAATTTGAGATTTTGAAAAATTTGAAAAATTGGGCATTTTTAAAAACGCCTAAATTTATGAATTTAGGTCTTCATAACCTGAAAAATGACCAAAATTCATGAATTTAGACCATTTAAAAAGTACCATTTTTTGAAAAATCGGTATCTTTAAAAACGACTAAATTCATGAATTTAGGTCTTAAAAACCTGAAAAAGGGACAAAATTGATAAATTTAGTCGTTTTTAAAGATACTATTTTTTTGAATTTTATGGTGTCCTGGAACGGTCTTTTGCCCATTACTAATGATGAAGGAAGAGTGGAAGCTGTATTACTAAATGATAGACACATGAAAGTGTTTCTCTTTTCATAGAAATAATCTTACAGCAAAAATGCACCAATTTTGACACTGTTTGACGCTAGAACCACCAAATATGTTCAAGCTTAATAGCACATTGGGTTAAAAGAATGGGTCTTCCACGCAAATATATATGTTCAGCCAAAACCTACAGATAAGGATCAAGAGAAGATAAGTTTCAAATGTTTGCAAATTTTATTTTTACATTTTAATGGATTGTTTTTGTGTATCGGAAATATGCGAATAATGTGATCAAATCATACTGCCCGTTATATAGGCAAATACACATTTAGAAAATTTGACGATGTTTTTCGAAATATATGGGGCCTATACCATCAATCGACTTGCAGCGTTTATACGTCAAAACGATGCATCAGATAATGTTCCAATCATCACCGCTCACAGACAGGTGTTACACAAGGTTGTGTGATAGCCAACTTCCTTTTTCTATCAGTAATATTTCATGTTTCGACGCTAATTGAATCACGGAGATCATGGTTCACTTTGGTGACGTGGACATAGATTGTAGGAGAAACTACTTATTTTAGCAATGACTCCACGAACACATTATGGCAGTGAACTATCGAGCCTCTGTGTCAGCCTATTGATTGCACAGAATTAGACTGTTTAATCATGTCACTTTGCTAGAAGTGCAAACTTTTTCAAAGCGATGGCACATGAAGGAACTTACTAAGTGGACAAAAAGAAATTTATAATACCCTCCAGAGATAGGAAAAATAGTCGTGCGTCACTTGCGGATTGCTCTGAATTCCTTCAAAATGTTCCGATCGTCACGATTCCCACAGATTCGTCGAATTCAGATCATTGCGCAAAAGTTTTCTCGATAATGTTGGGCTCTCCGATCATTATTAAAAGTTAGCAGGCGCACGAAAAAACGTTCATAAACTTCTCTGTAGAGCTTGACATCGACTGTGTCTCTGCTGTGTGATCCGGTTGATAACAGTCACAGAAACTTCGCACAATTTGGCGTGTTTGATATTGAACTGGCTGGTCATTGTTCGATTGCTATGGTATTACGTCAGCAGATTGTGCCATACCATTAAAGGTGCATGTTCCAATGTTTCCTTTCTAGTCATACAGGAGAAGAGACGTCCTGTGTAATTGTGCGATTAGCTGACTACCAAAGATGGTCTGGTGACGGATACTTGCACAACAACAACGTCCGATGAACATCTGAAGACTCCTTCATTTGAGGTGTCGTCTCGATGTCTCTAGGTCCATTCCCACCGGACGCGGCGCGTCTCAGGCGTCCAGAATTTTCGTGCAGAACCTTAACAAACCTATGGGGCTGTAATGACGCGCGGTTTGCTTTACGAGATTGGAGAATCCTGCGCAAAGACGCCTCGCGGCTTGCTGTACCCCCCGCACTGAAACCTAACACCACACGTTGCCAGATGTTCGTGCAGAGAAATGACTGACCTTCGACATAGCTATACGACAATTCTGACGTTCTGTGAGGACAATTTAACCAAATGAACATCAAAATCCCTTATCAGTGCACCTTCATACTTTGTCAACCATGAAATCGAATTCATAAATCTTCGATAGACACTCCCGATTACCATAGAATAGACGATATAAGTTATTAAAGGTTAAGCTAACTTGTGGCAAAGTCAACCCGTGCGTCAATTCTATTTCATGATCTGTCACTCGTCTTGTGGCTTGTTGTCACCCTATGAATGAAAATGCGTAAATGATGTGTGCGTCCTTAAAACCCTATTCCTTACAAATGTGAAGTATCAAATGATTAGTTTTCGCAAAGTTATGTAGTTTATAGCAATGGTCATATCCTAACGATTAATTTGCAATGTCAATCACTGAAAAGTTTGCATTGCTTCATTTGCAATCGGAAAAAATAACTTTAGCAATGTCGGTCTCTTTCATTTGTCTGTTCATGAAATTTTCATTTTTCTGTCGTTCTTTTCACTTCTTTTCTGAAGTTCGCCACTCCTTCAAGCATTGCGATGAAGTCATCAAAACGCTTCATATTGTTTATTTGACGCAAATAGCAGAATTCCTAACCGATTTAGTTGAAACACACTTTATTTAAAAGGAAATCTCACGAAGAAGACGATGGTGGCATCTATTTTGCAAACAGCAGTCATTTTTTCTCCTTGAAAATGCTCGCTTCTATCGCTCATGCTCATCGCAGTGCGTGACAACAGTCGACATAGCTGATAATTGTGTTGACAGTTTGACAAAAGGATTGATTTCACTTGGTTTTTATGAAAAGTATTGGCAGTGAAATAAATATATGATCTGATAATCCCTCAAATCATACGACATCCACAACTTATATATTTTGATACTCAAGAGAATAATTTTTGCAGATTCGGATTTACTTAACGAAAATTAGCAGGACAAAATGCATTTTTGTCGCCATATCATACTGAACTCAGTGCTCTTCTTAGATTGAGCCTATTTTCTAGACTGTTGGTCGACCAAAACTCATCATAGAATTACTCGGATATTGCTCTAAAATAGACTACCCCTAGCAACACTTCAATTCATAACGAACTGTTCTCGTCTGATGAAAGTTGCAGATCTAAGTACCTGATTACATCACACTTTGTTCGCGTTCGTAGATCTGATGCAAAATGTTTCTGCATTTCCTCAATGATATGTCGTTTAGATGTCATTTTCTAGTCATTATGCTTGAAATGCTGCATCTGATTTCATGTAAATTCTGAAAACTGAGTGCATCATTTAACTATCTCGGGAAAGTGTCATACTATGGTGTCTTGTTTGGGGTCGTTCGAATGCATGTAACACAAGGAGTATGAATATGTTAATTATTTAGCAAAATGAAGTGTCCACAATGACCTGGCATTTGTAGTTGCATCCCTCTCCCGCCCCTCGCCACGCGGCTTGGTGATAACAGGCATTTTTGTTGGACGCGCCGCGTCCGGTGTGAATGGAGCTTCTGACTTCTCGGAATAAGTCAAGGCCGTTTAATGACCGCAGTCGATGGCGCACACCTACCGCTCAATGCGCAGAACGTCAAAAAGGAGAATCTGCCTCTGAATTACTCCAGTGAGTGAGTTTTACAGATCCTGTCTTACAGTGTACAATCCAAAATGTTTCAGTTTTTCATCAGTGATTAGAAAAAGAGACTCCTCTTTCGTCATCGGACGAGCCGAAAACCAATCTCGATTCTTGGGAAAGCTAATTTTTTTATAGTGTACATATTTTAATGATAGCAGCTCGCAGCTCTTAAGCAATGATAAAAATGTTTATTATTATGGATGTTGTTAGCCATGTACCTACATAATGATTATCAAACTTATCATAAAGCTCTGGGCCCGGTTGCATAAAACGAGATAAGACCATTATCTTAGCTAAGACCGAAAATAAGATCATCCCAGTTGCATAAAACCAATCCTAACTTCGATCTTAGCGCTAAGATATCTTAATTAAGATTCCTGTCTTAGTAGAGTTGCATAAAAATTATCTTAGTTAAGATCGATCTTAGTTAAGATATTTTACAGAAATCGAGTTGCATAAAAACTATTTCGATCTTAAAATCAATCCTAAAGTTATGACAACCCATTAGCTGTCTTAGCGATGATGAAAATGAGAACAATGATTTTCAACATGTAGGCTTATAATTGCAACGATAAAACACAATTTAAGTAAGTAGTTTATATGAATCACTCAATATATCACTTCCACAGTTGTCAGGTTGAATTACACTAAGAAGATCTTTCTTTTTTCTTTCATTCTCTGCTTGAAGCTTTAATAAGTCAATCTTGAGATTCACCTTCGATTTCCGTAGCTCGTGAAGCTCCTTCGCTTGCTGAATTGCTTCAGTTTCCATCTCTGAGCAAGGACGACTGATGAGGTTTTCTTTCGTGTACTGATTGCAGAAATACATGTAGGTTGATTCTTCAACGTCTGTGTCTTACCATGTGGTATGTCTAGTTTAAGAAGTTCAGTTGATACTGGTTCCTCCTCGCAACTTTCGTCCGCCGAGTCTTCAGTGTCTATTTCAGAGACCAACGGATTGACACATTCATTTCCCACCAGAATATTGTTAACTTCTGCGGCCGCATATGGAGTCATAGAGTCACTGGTGTCGATTCCACCGTCCACTCCGGAAATTTTCGGATTATCTTCTCCAACTATAATCACGATACGTTCCATCACACAATTTAACACTTTTGGAGGCGGCCCTCCTCTAGTTCCACGAGCTTTGTTCTTTAACTTGTTGTATTCTATTATATGATCACTCTTCATCCGGGTAAACTTCTTTTTAACGTCATCCGTTGATCTTTCGGGGAAGTTTGCAGTTATCGACGACCAAATCTCCTGTTTCGCTCTTGCAGTAAGCATCGCTGAGAATTTTCCGAACAGTGTTTGGTAGTGTTCTTCCATATAGTCGAGCAAGAAATACTCTTCGGAGTCAGTCCAATTTTTCTTTCGCACGCGTTTGTTGGTAGTCATGTCAAATACGGTAGTCGCAGAGGTGCACTCGTAGCTCGTACACGTAAGTGATGGCAATGAATCAATTTGGGTAGACAGCGTAACTTTATTCAAAATTATGTGACGTATGGGAACTTCGATCGCACGTGATATTAGAATACAATGAGACAGCTGGATGAAGGTGAAGGAGTCCGCTGTAGACTGAGTATGAGAGAAGTGTAATGAATAGAGCTTTGCATACGCGGCGATTGGTCTATTGCTTTAACCTTGATGCAAAGATGAAGTGTATTGTTATTGAAGTGCGTCCGCTAAAGTGATATTCGTAGCTCCAACTTGGACGAATTGCGGCTTCTACCAACTTCTACATAACATTCAACACTTCGATCATCGTCTTTCTGGGAGTGTGTCTAGAAACTTTCGAGAACGGCCTAACTATGAATACTTCACAGACTCTGAACTTCATGCGAGATTTCGCTTCGGTCGCAGAAGTTTGGAGAAACTTACTTATGAACTGATTACTCATTTGAAAATGCATACAAAACGCAACCACGCCTTATCTGTAGAAAACCGAATTCTCCTGACATTATGAGTTTTGGCAAGTGGAAGTTTTTTAGAGGTAGTCGGTGATCATTTTGGTGTGAACAAGAGTACTGCATCAAGGATATTTGAAGAGACAGTTAATGCCATTTGTGAACTGAGCACTCAGTATGTATCCTCCGAATTTCTAATGAAACGTGATGTAAAACAGTGGTTTGAAGATAGAGGATTGCCAAGAGTAAGTGGTTGTGTTGACGGTACGCATGTGAAGGTATTGGCTCCAAAAGAATTTGAAGAGGAATTTGTGAACAGAAAGGGAGGGATACCACTCATTGAATGTTCAGCTGGTGACGACTGGAAATTTATTGATTGCGGATTGTGTTGCTAAATGGCCGGGTGGATCACATGATAGCAGAATACTAAAGGAGTCAGGCATCTATAAACAGTTTGAAGACGGAGAATTTAGTGATTCTATTATTTTGGGTGATGAAGGTTATCCATTGAAGCGATGGATATTCACTCCAATACGGGAACATCGTGGATTGTCCAATACGGAAAATCGTTTCAATCGATGTCACAGGAAATGCCGATCATCTGTGGAAAGAAAAATAAAGATACTAAAGCAACGTTGGAGCTGTTCGAAGACCGGACTCAGATTCAATGCTCAAAAGTGCTGTCGGGTGATACTTGCATGTGTTATTTTGCATAATTTTGCGAAGTTGAATGACGAACCAGATCCCGACCTTGACATTGAATCAACAGACGAGGGGCAGATGGAAGGAATTGGTGAGTACAATGACGTCGCTTCGCGCCATGTGCGTACCATGTACATTAATTCCTTCTTCTCTCAACCTTGACGTTGTAATCGTTTCACATTATTGAATAGAGCACACGTACTATTTAGGAAAATTTTGTTTTCGTCAAACACTTTGTATTTCAGGTGGGATGATTTCGGTGACAAAAGGGCAAATCATTAAATATCTAATGCACTCAGATGATAAGACGATCTTAGTTTATGCAACCGGAATATCTTAAAATTATCTTAACTAAGACAATCTTAGTTAAGATCAATTTTTATGCAACCGTCATAACTAAGATATCTTAGCTAAGATTGGTGTCCTAACTAAGATCGCTTCTTGCAACCGGGCCCTGAGTTGTATGCTGTCAAATTCAATCAGTCAATTAACAAGAATTCAGTTCCTTTTATTTTCTTTACTCACACTAAGTCACCTAATAAGCTGATACAGAATCCATTTCCGTCATTTTTTCATAATGTAATTGAGGATTGAAAAACAGCTAACTCGAACAGTCGATTCATAAGGAATTACCTCATGTTTTCTTAAACAAAATGCATAGTACAAATACAGTGTGGCTCAGCAAGTTGGCATCAAGCATGAAATTTGCAGATTTTGAATGTATAACCATTCCAAATCAATATAGAGACAGAGGCGCCAAGTTATAGATTAGAATGCATTGCAGAGGATTGGAAGACATAAAAGTAGAGCACGAAGCTTTCTTTGTTGCTATTATTTGGTGTGTCCACCACACCACGGTTTGTGATAACCGAAGCCTCTCATTTTGGTTTGCTCTCAAACAAATGCGTGCACGTTGCTTGAACTTCTTCATTTCAATGTCACATTTTCACAAGCGAAGATGTTATTTCACTGAGAAAATGAACTTCGATAGTAATCTCTGAATCTCTGTTTCACCATGCCTCATCAATTGTGAATTGGATTGAAATCCATTATTTTGGCAGGTCATGAGATTGAGGCTACCTATCGCGACACGCCTTGGTTCTTCTTTTGGTTATGAGAGTGGCATTGTCATGCTGAAAAACACCTGTGTCACCTGGAAGCCATTTATGCATTTGTTGAGTCATTGATCCTTCAATAATATGAGTGATGCAATACGCGCTGTCCATGTGGCCTTCAACAACATGCATTTGTCCGGGTAATTGGGCCTACCAGGAAAAACACGACTGGAACATGACAGTGGTTGGAAATGTCTTCGTCAACTCGCAGTGTTTGTCAGTAAGAGGATGATCATCAACAACACGAATGAAGAAGCATTTACCATCCCCTGCGTACACCTGGCTTGTCAGTCTATGCCACCTTCTTCCAATTTTCTGTTGTCCATTCGCGATGATTGATTGTCTACCAATTTGCGTTTGCATTTGATTGAGGTTCGTCATCACGCAGCTATTGCTGTCAGAAAACGGATTTTAAGTGACAGGAATTCTATTGATTCCAGCTATCTACATTATATCTGATTCTAGTAAATTAATAAAGTAATCCACCAATGGATTGTAAACAACCATCGACAAGTGACGATTTAGAGCAACTGATGAGATTTACTGAGCTTTACCTATTTTATGATGCTTGATGCTAGTTTGCTAAGCCATGCTGTACAGACAACTAAAAGCATTAAAGGCAAATAGAAACCTTTTTCAGATAGAACTTTATCTTCTTCTAATATAAACCAGAATATTGCAACATTTGTAGCTTCAGGTATAATTTTACTCACTCCTCATTTAATTGTTTTGATAAGTCAAAAAGTTTGAGCAACAATTGCAGTCACTCAAATTTACAATTTTTGGGTGAGTCATATTTAAGACAAATCAGAAAAATTTTAAATTTTCTGATCATTTCTCATTTTAAATCTGATACTTTCATTCTGTTGCCATTAGCTATTCGTAAATCGCTGATTACTGAAGAATTAGATGCATCGCATCACCGCTTCACTTAATTATTACCTTCACGATCTTCACATATCCCTACGGGTTGTTGACATCAAATAGCTTTTACATTGCCTTAGTCGTCTTTTAATGATAAACGTTGTAAGATGGAAATGGAATGAAAGTTTTTTAGCCATTTCCAATTCATTGCAGCTGTTAATGACAAGGAATTCATAATTTCGTATATTGACATTATAAGAAAATTGAAACTCTTAGTATGTTATTTACTCACGAAAAATTGTTTCGGAATTCTCACAAATGAATCGGCTATCTAGCAATTATTAATTGCATTCCTACCTTCAAAAATATGTGATTGGAAATGTGATCAAAGCGCCCATCAACAAATCTTCATCATATTCATCAATAGCTGGAATCTCAATTAATTAAAAACGCCGCGCATTTAAGGACACGTTTAAAAGCACTTTAAAACTTTGGAGCTTAATAAAAAAACATTTTTAGAGCCTGTTTGAAGACAAGGTTTTGTAGTCATATTAGGCCTACTAAGATCACTAAATCATATAAAAACGAGTTGAAAACTATCTTTGAAGACCTGGTTTTGAACGAGGTTTAGATAAGGCATTGCTTGTAAAACCGTTTTTCTTGTACCTTTGAAAATTTAGCTTAAGTGACCAGAAGCCTAGTCTTATTTATTGAAACATAGCCTGACGTAGTCGTGCAGCTCGTTAAACAAGGGAGATCCAGAAAGTAAGTTCCGATAAGAAATTACAAGAAAACTAGAAATTTTTTTTAAAAAAATTAAATTCAAGACATTCAATAATTCACTAAGGGTAAGTTACTTTTCCACGTAATTGCCATTGTTATTCAAACACTTCTCATATCGCACTGGCAGTTGTCTTATGTCCTCATCGAAGAATTCTCCTGCCTGAGAAGTTAGCCAAGAAGTGACGGCTTGTTTCAGGGCATCGTCCTCGTAAAAATGCTTGCCTCCGAGAAAACATTTCAGGTGTTGAAACAGATGACAGTCGCTAGGCGCAAGGTCAGGACTATAAGGTGGATAGTCAAAAAGGTCCCATTCGAAAGTTGCGAGAAGCTCTTGGGTTGCATTGGCAGTGTATGGCCGGGCGTTGTCATGAAGCAGAACGATACTGCGAGAAAGCATATCTCGTCGCTTATTCTGGATGGCCTGTCGAAGTTTCTTCAAGTCTCATAGTAAGCACTTGCATTCATTGTATTGTTTTTGGGTAAGAAGTCAACCAATACAACTCCTTTTCTATCCCAAAACACAGTACACATGATCTCGCGGACGGGAACAGTCGACTTGAACTTTGTTTTCACCGGTGATGAGGTGTGCCTCCACCAGATTTGGAAAAGTCGGAATTGGAATTGACGATATTCAAATCTACTGGAATTGGAATTGACCCTGATAAACCTCAATTCCACTTTTTCGATAGACCTGTGATAAATCTATTTGTACAAAAATTGAAATCGCAACGTCCAATCACAACAATTAACAACATTAATTTTTAAGACTCTATAGATACGATACGCAACGATAAAAGAAAAACTTTAAACTTGCAGTTCACTTCTTAATGTTGAATTCACTTCAATTCGATCGGACTCATTTATACCAAAACAATATCATAAATATCAGTGCCACTTATACCATCAATCTTCAATTGCGCTCGCTGATGTGTTGCAGTATACGCTACTGTGTTGTTGTTCGCTGGCGGGCAGTTGTTGTTATTTCTGTAGTTCAGTTAAA
The DNA here is from genome assembly GCA_907163375.1 of Prostheceraeus crozeri. Classification (NCBI taxonomy): domain Eukaryota; kingdom Metazoa; phylum Platyhelminthes; order Polycladida; family Euryleptidae; genus Prostheceraeus; species Prostheceraeus crozeri. Next base: position 43,130 of record CAJQUW010012793.1, on the reverse strand, counting down.
TCGCGAGAGCCCGGAGTTCTTCTAACAGCTGCTGAAGATGTCGTATGTGACGTTGTTGGTAGTTGTTGTTGTGTCAATTTCTCATCGTTTCTAATTTATACCAATTTTCGAGACTTGACGGTAAGTCCTCTTTCTTTTGAAAATTGAAAGAGTTTCCTTTAATCTCTGCCCGCTAGCTTTCGACCCGACTTCATTTCGCTCTTATCACGGAATTTTTAATCTCCTTTTTTAACATGGACCAATAATCAGTTTTCATGATATCATTTTTATCGTCGTTTTTTCTGTCATTAACAATCACGTTATTCGCACATTGAATTTCTTTCTTGTATCAGTTTATTAATCGATTTATTCGCATCTCATCTCTCTCTCTCTCTCTGCGTTTGATTCTTTGCTGACCGTTAATTTTTTTTTCTTTCTTTTTTTCACGAGATATTGAATATCTCGTTTACGAAACGAAAATGGCGTAGGCAGACCGGTTACACATATACATGTATACAAGAAATATTAACTATGAACATGAGAACGCACATAGGAACGACGCAGGGAACGGCACACAGGAACAACGAGGATAGGATAAGGGCACATGGGTTCGATTGAAGCGAACAAACGTTAGATACATTAGCATAATACACTATACGCGACATGAAATTATCGGAATTGAATCTTATAATGGAATTGGAATAGGAATTGAAGTGTCTCGACTGGAATTGGAATTAAAAAAGATTCAGTGGAATTTTTTCAGCTCTGGCCTCCACTCCATGGATTGTCGCTTGGTTTCTGGGGTTGAATGGGACCTTAACGTCTCGTACCCTGTGACGATGCAATCCAGGAAATCATTTTCTTGCTCTCTGTAACGTTCCAAGAAAGTCCCAACACTTGCTTTTCGCTTCAATTTGTGGTCTTGTGTAAGCATATTTGGGACCCAACAAGCACACAAATTACGGTAATCAAGTCTTCCAGGTACAATTTCGTGGACAGTTGATCGCGATATTTCTCGAAATTGTTCAGAAAGCGATTAACGTGATATGCCGGTTTTTCTTGATCTTCGATTCAGTCGTGCATACAAGATCTTCGGTCACCAACGACGGTCGTTCACTTCGATCATCATCATGAACATTTTAACGTCCATCGTTGAAGAATCGTACCCATCGTCGCACCATCGAGTCACATATGACCAATCGCAATTTCTCCATAGACACTACAAATTTGACGATGAATTTCAGCAGCGGAATTGCCCTTCGCATTGAGAAATCGAATTACTACCCGTATTTCACAGGAGGCTGTTCTTTCAATCGTCTTGGATGAAGCTCTGATATCTATCTGTTTTACTACTTTTTTTACATTCAATCTGAGTCTTGTTTTTTAATTTTTGACTTCAACTTTTTATCATCATGGCCGCCCGTAATCTTGAGTTTGCATCACCGTTGTCATAAACTAAATGACAAATAGGGCCCTCACCATCAAAAGTAAAACATGCGCTTCACAACAGCATGCATGTCAATCCAAATTATATTATGCCAGTGTAGATATTAATATACGTGTATTTTGGTTTTATTGTACGGATTCGAATTGGCCTGTGTTTGAAACGATCAATTCTGATTATTTCAATGGTTAGGAAGAAGAGATTTTTCCCACCAATTCTCCTGTTTTGACAATTTTTTAAAGCACTTATTCATCAATATGCTGTATGACTGCATTAAAATCATCTATGTACTGTATTACTACTACGCTGTTGGACATGACACTCGAAGGTTGGAATAGCAAGACAATTCATTCTGGCTGCATTTTTTGTGGTATAGTTTACTTCTACCTCGTATATTAGACCTACATTACAAAGAAAAAGATCATTATCAGAAGGTTCCGATAAACTGTACTTAAAGGATTATTTATTCAACTGTATCAATTTGATGTAGAAAAGCGTCAAATTGATATAGGACTTACTTGTTTATCACTCAAAAAATGATCTTTACTGAGGAAGTTCACTTAATTGCGCCATCTTTGATCACATATATGAGCTTGCATCTACGGCTTAAAATTTCAGCACAACCATTAATTATACAATGTGTCTCTAGAATTAATTTTGTATTATTGAATCATTAGGTTAAATATCACAATGCACTATTTTACGCACCTGAAATCGAAAATCGAAGGTACTGAACAATGAGCTGGTAGTGGTGTCACTCATTGTTTTTGCTGCTGCGGTAGATTGTAATTCCCTTCACTAGCAACACAGTTCGTTCAAGGGGAGGCCTATCAATTAAAGTAGGCCTATCAAAAGTTGGAAAATCATTAACTCTCAAAAATTACACGCAAATTTACATCACTGCCTCATGGCGCCTCTTTCGTTACTGTGCCGACCAGTGGTAATCTTGCAGAGGGCTTACTCCTTTACGGCAGGGGTAAATCCAATTTATTCCACAACATTTCTGTCTTTTCAACTTTGGGCCTCAGATTTCCGTGAAAATTTGCATATATACTCATTTTTTTACGCTGAACACGAAAATCGTAGCGGCGACCACACCAGATAAAAACTTTCCATAGAAATCTAGCACTTTTAAAAAGCCATTTTTTCTACATCTCGGTCAGAGGACAAATTGATCTCGGTCAGATAGATGTCTAATAGGAAACTCTTCGGCTTCTCCATTTGGGTTGCTGATGAAACTGGGAACTTAGGATGAATGCTTGCATGCGTAAAGCGAAGTGATCTAAATGTAATTGCATACATTATCATGTCTTTAGACCGAGACCCTTGTACTCTGACCGAGATCTTCAATTTCAACGTTGTCCTCTGACCGAGATTTTTTAGGGTCTCGGTCAGAGGACATTTTCGTGGTTTTTGGAGATTTTGAGAGGGTTAATTGATATAAATGAAAAATTTCTTTTGCATAGATGTTAAGAGCATGGATCCCTCCTATGCTGTGAAATTTCATCGATTCCTGAAAAAAATTTCTGGTTTCAGCATCCATATGAAATTTTTGGGAATATTCAAATTCTCTGGTCGAAAAAACGGATAAAAATATTTTTAAATCAATATTGCATACTTGTAACGGCATCAAACTGAATTTTCTTTACGGATTTATAAACTAGCACACTAGAGGATTCGTTTGGTGCAAAACGTTTAATGGAAGAATCAATATTCTTCGAGAAAAGGTACCTCGGTCAGAGGACAGAAAACGTCTCGGTCAGAGGACATTTTTTTCATTGGACAATGGAAACCCGGTGAAAATTCAATGATTAATATTGATTATAATATTTAAAATTAGACTGTCTTAAAGAGCTGATCTTCTTCTTTCAGATGATATAAATATTAGTGGGTGTATTTGAATGTATCTAATCGAAAATCCGTGTTGAACTGAGAGTACTGCAACTTTGGACATGCTTTTTTGGTCTTTTTTCGGCAAAAAACGGCAACTTGTGAAGAAGGTCTTGGCTTTGTGACTTTTTAAAAACCATGCCAAAATAGATGAGATCTTCACGATTCGATTAAAAAAAACTATTGAAATCGGTTCAGAAATATGGATTTTACAAATCAAAGACACATTTTCGTCAAATGTTGTGGATTAAATTGGATTTACCCGCAGGCGACTTATGCGCACTGAATCCTTATTTGTCTTGCGCCATTGAAAAACAATGATTGCATTTCTTATCACCTATTGATTTACAAGTTCATAGAATTAGCATCTCGGACAATTCACTCTGACTTCACAATTTAGCTAAAAGCTTGCTCTATGGCTACGAAGGCAGCAACATCCAAAAACGAAAAAACTGTGTAGTTGACTGTGTCACCGAATGGTGCCTTTGACCCACTGACCCGGTGCGCCGGGCTAAAGTTACTCCCTACCAAAGTTACTCCCCAGTAACTTTGGTCTGGGATAAAGCTACTCCCCCCTAAGAACAAGTTAATCCCCTAGCAACTTCAGCCTAGGAACAAGTTACTCCCCCAGTAACTTGAGCCTATGTTACATGATGTAAATTTCTCTTCTGATGAAGGTTTGCATTCCAAATCTTCCCATGAAGCGGTAATTATTAAGAAATATCAATTTTACTATTTCAATTGTTTGAAATTCTCAATTTTTTTTGTATTAATATTTTGGTAAAAATATTTTTTGGTTTCTTTGTAAAGATTTCCATCAATACTGCATGATTTCCACACAAAGCATGTTAAAATATAGCTTTATGTGTCGGAGAAGCTATTATTGTCAGTAAATTAGGCTGCTAAAAGTTGTGTTTAAGCAGCCTTAGGTTCCACTAACTTAGGAGTTCAAACTGCTATACATTAAATTCGCATTCCGACTTAGTAACTTCTTATTTCTGAAATCTAATTCGAGATTCGTAACCGGCCGGCTTAGATTGACAAAGTAATTCTGATTTATATTAGAGAAATCGAAATAAACAAAGAAAACTGCGTCATAAAAAAGTGAGTAACTTTGGCCTGGAGGGAGTAACTTTGGTCAGGGAGTAACTTTAGACTGTTACACCGGTTTCATTGCTGGCATGTCATGTACTAGCCTTTTACTTTAGTAGCGATTTCAGCAATCGATTTTCTTGGGCTTTCCAACTACAAGAATGATTTTTAAAGAGTTTAATATGCTCGCACTTCAACATCGCTGAATTAAGCCCCGTATTTAAATCCATCCCCGGAGATATAGAATTTCAAAAGTGAACCCGCACCCGCTCCTGTATTGTAAGACGAACATGGATTCGAGAACTGCAACAATCATGCCTGATTGGTCGAATCCTCGTATTATTTTATACCATTCACAAGATTATCCGAGAGTTCTGAGGGTCGTTTGAGGTACAAGTCGAATTTCTCTGACCGATCTTTAGGCGAAGTTGTCGTGGAGATGTTATTAGGATCATATTGTGGTCAGGTTGTCATACTGGCAGAAATCAATCACATTCTGATGTAGGCAAAAAGACTCTGACATGTGGGTTGGATTTCTTAAATTTTATGGGATCGTGACAAGAACATTCTGAAGATATTCATGTCATGGATGAGCGCAAGCGATGAAAGGTGGTTTTTGTTTTTCAACAGATGCATTGAGATTCTCCCCCATTCAATAAGTTCTTGCAGCATACGTAAGTGAGAATTCCCGTTCATCGCATCATTAGCGAACTTAGAAGATCAAACAATCTAACTCTGTGAGTCCTATGTCAGTGTGTGGGGCTCTGCATTTGAGCTCTACGTCATTCATGCACAATCAAAAGTCATTTGACAGGAGAAACATGCATGTGGATGGCAATTAAAAAGAAATCATTCTGAAATGTTTGTTTTGTATTGTTTGATATCGATGAATTATATTATTAGTCTGATTAGAGGTTTTGTAGCTGTCAAGAGTAGGCCTAAGCTAAATTTTTTTTTTTGGGGGGGGGTCAGCCCTACCTAGCTCCCCTTGTTCCTGCGTGCCTGCATGTGAACGACTTTAACAGGAATGATAAGAAAAATCGATATGACGAGCGAATATCAACTAATATTTACAATCGGAACTTATTGTCAGGATATCCAATGAGATCATTTATTATGTTCAAAGTACATTCGAACGTCTGTCTTCCATGTGGCCGAGTTGTTATTTATCTCACTGTCATTTTTTCATGCTTAGTGTTTAGCAAGTGTGCAGAGCACAAGATAAAGAGAGAGTGCTAATAGAGAGTTGCTATTTATAAATGCAATTACAATTTGTCAACTAATGAAGCTACTAATTAACAACTCTCCCATGTTTCCGTGTTCCTAAATAAAGACACAAGAGTATTCATTAGCTCATATGCACAAACACCGATTAAACACAGTTTTTGCCGAAAAAAGTCAAGTGCATGTTTTCATGTTCGCAAATATGCAAGCGCGATCATGCTTTTCAAACCGTAATTGACTTGCGTCTGCAAAGGAAATTGTTATGTCTCGTCAAAATTCCGGCAATAAAATATTCAAAATTGTGTCATGCCTCATTGATAACGTTTTTCATGACTTATTCTGCATATGCAGCAAGCTGGCATTTAAATCTAATGATAGAATCTATGGGTGTGCATCGAGGAAAAACTCAGGTCTTACCCATCAATATTCAATGATCCTAGCGTCGTCATGATCGAAGTGATTGCAAACCGAACAAATTAGTCCGGGACCGGTACCCACTTTGATTACATTTACGCAATCGCCTCTAATTTAGGCTACTACCAGCTGGAAGTCCAATTCAAAAGAAACTTGGTCTGCAGCTAGATTATCATCTTCATTAAAAAAATATTTACGGCAATCGCTTGAGTTTGACGGCTCCTAGATAGAATTCAATATTTTGGATGAATCTCTTAATTCGATAAGCTTGGTTGTCAATTTTGATTAAGAGACTTGATAAACCGATGCTTTAAAAGACTGCAATGTCAAAATACACTCAAATAATCTATTTCATTCATGAATATTCGGATTTATATCAAACATTTTTCGGCCCCATTGGGAATCCAACGTCCCATGAGTCCACATTCTCGTCCCATGCCCATCCCATTGGCTATCCTTGCAATTCGGTGCACCGGCCCGAGAACCGGTACAGGAAAGAGCATTACGGTGCACCTCGCACATCCCTAAATTTAACTGATATGAGGCTCATGTATCCCTTGAGTAAAATCAGCCTTTACAAGTGTTTTCGAACTCGTCAGTGCTTTCTAAGTGTGACTTTTATATATGCATGCGATAAACTCTGAACTACTTCAATACATAATTCGTCTACAATCGGGATTTCTTGTTTTGTGGTGCTTTCGATTAGGACTTTTTGAGTGACAGGAATTTGCTTCTACACCAATGTTTAACAGTTTCTCTTTCTATTTGACATCGGAGAGAAGCGTCATCTATACTGCTATCGTAGAGAGGAGAAAAATCACCGATGTCATCAGTGTAACTAGCCAATGAGACAATCGTTGAGGGGCTTTACAATTCACTAATGCAGCAACCAAAAGGTGAGAGACCAAGGACTGACCATTGCGGGAAACCCTTCAGAACTGAGAATGATTTCAAAAAGTTTCAACTTTGACAACATACGATCAAGCAGATTAATCAATTAATGCCGAGTGGCACCTTTTTCTACCATGTCGACTCGCATTTCACCAGGGTGCCCAAATAAGAAGACAAATTGAAGAGATCAACGCGGTTCTAATGGTGCCACTGTCGACCTCGCGCGATGCCTAGAACGCCAGCAAATTGCATTTGAAAAAATATATAAAAAGCTCTAATTTCTTAATGATGCGCTCGTCATTAATGGATAAATAATCAGCAAGCCATAACAGGAAAGCAGATGGGAAACCTTGAATTTCTAACTTTTGAGTAAGATGTTTTCATATTCGATGTTATCAATAACCTTTGAAAGGTCACATGCAATCAAGGCGGTGCACTACTTGTGTTGTCATTATAGTGTTTTGTCACTTTATCTACCATTTCCATTAGAGCTGTAACTGTTAAGACTGTGGGTCAATTTGCACCGATGGCTGAGGCAAATACTTAGCGCATTTAATTCAAAATAAGCCGTTCATGGATTTTTGATGGCACAGTCAGCAAAGTTATCGAGCGCATTTACTTCTGTCAATGTAGCTGGTTGAGGTTTTGATATTGGATGAGCAACGCCTCTTTTTCAAATTGACGGAAATTTCGGCACTACTGCAGTTTGTGTCTGAATAAACCCTGTGTCATCATTAATTCAAGTTTGCGGAGCCAGGGTAACCAAAGGTCTTCGGTTGAGTAAAAACGTCATCTCATGCGTACGATGCATTTCGCTTGCCACCGGCAAGCATGGTCACGTTCATGAACGTGACCATGCTTGCCGGTGGCAAGCGAAATGCATCGTACGCATGAGATGACGTTTTTACTCAACCGAAGACCTTTGGTTACCCTGGCTCCGCAAACTTGAATTACTGCAGTTTAGTGCACCCTCTATGAAAGAGACGGAAACGCGCCTACTGCAGTTTAGTGCACCCTAAAACAACGGCGCATTCTCCCGCAAACGATGACTACGCACATTACACCAAAGCGCGCGCTCGGTGTAATGTGCGAAGACGAAGACGAAGACACACGAAGACACAAAGACACTCATTTATAACTATAGGGAAGAACGAACGGCATTCATTCTGTTGATTAAATCATGTTGTTCTCACATACATTTTAGGGTGCACTAAACTGCAGTAGGGGCAAAAGAGGGTGCACTAAACTGCAGTAGTGCCGAAATGGAGATTTCAGGCCGGTATGGAGAATGTGCGAGTTCAAACGATATCAACAATGAATGAATGAAGCCGACTTAGACTAGAGTCTGTCCCGCAAGACTTGTTGCTTTTCAGGCACTTATGAGCTGATGGCAATCGTCCAATTCAATGAAGGAGATGTTTTAATTGTCGCCATCGAATTGTAGGTTATCTATTGGATGACATTTCTGACCCACGAACAAGGTCCTCATTCCTCCAGCAACCTGTCAATGGAGTCATACTTCGATATCATGGAAACCAGATCACTATCAGTTTTGATTTTACCAGTCAAGGAAATGATCAAAAACCACACATTTTTTCATCACTCATTTGATTTCTCAGCCCATTGTAACCTTGCTTGATGTATTTCAGACTTAACGTTAGCTTTTAGATGGCTGCATTTACAACAGACACCATTTCTCATTTATTAAATGTTTTGTGATTTTAACCCAACAATTATTTTCACTGGAGTCGTCTTATCAATACATTCTCGAAGAGTTTGATGGAAAATGTCACGTCGATGCATCATGATATTGATTATAGCAAGCTTCGAAAGTGTATTCAGTAAGTACATATCTAGCAATGTTTGAATGCATTTAATTTGCTTGGATGAACTGAGGAAACACTTATAAGCACATTGACTGAGATGGGACTATTAAAGTACAGAAACTCAGCGACAGACGTGCAAAAGTGTTAGAGGAGAATTGAAGATGTCTGAAGTAGTTCAAAATAATTATGTCAGATGCACGAACAATTAATTGCAGAAACAGCAGCAATTAGCTAGCTAAAAGTTCATCATTATCGCTCATTATCAAGTTTGCAAGTTTGAGAATCAAAGTGGATACTAAATCGTTAAAGCATCACTAATAAAATAAGTTCTCTCGATTTGTTCTTCTTAGTATCACCTCGTTGTTGTGATTCTTAAAACATTATCGACCGCGAAGGTCTCCTACACCAAATTGAATGTAAAATAAATAAACTTGCAAATCCAAGCAGTCTATGAAAGACAAGCGATCTGATCCGGCAGACGTGCAGCTTTCAAGAGTTGTAGTCGGACAATGATGTGTGAAAGTTTCAAGTGCGACCTCGGTCCCTGTACAAATTCGTGCAAGTACCCGAACTACAAGCCATCATAATAATTATTATTTCTCATACGATGATGAAAGTCATCCCAGTAGCCATTTATAATAGAATATAATGCTTACTAATTTAAATTATTAGTTAAAGTAGTCCTAAGGAGGACTGATGGCGTTCTCCAATCCGCAAGTGTACAAAGGCAATGCTACTGTAACCATTGGATTAATCAGTTCTTAAAAGAACTCAATGTAGCTTTCTCGTGGCAACGAATTAAAATTGATCAGCTTTGGCCCAATATCTGGTAAAAATGGAAATCTTAAGACTTGTAATACTACTCATTCTTGCTGTTGATATACTAATACCATAGATTCCAAACACTGCCGTATACACGTTCAAAACAGACTTCTAATATACTGTACCGACTACAGATGCTGATAGTGGAAATAGAATAAGACAATGGTCACCATAGGTTAAGGAAATTAAAAAATGGATATTATAAAACAACAGGAAACCGATGAATAAAAATTGGAAAAGTGGAGGTAAAATATGGAAATACAACGATGCTACTACACTGATTACAAGTGAACTATATCTGACACTACACAAAGTGGATAAGTGGAAAGTGGATAATGGAGGTAAACAATAGAATTACAATGACACTCTACTACACCGAAAGCAATGAAACTATACACACTATACCTAAGACTACACATGGAAAATACTATTTCTTCACTTGAATTTGTTATCGCCAGTTTCTTCATCCGTCTATAGTACTTCATGTAATTCCACATTTCTTCATTTGAATTACAATACATCGACCACTACTTCAGTTACCGATTAAGGGATATAAAACATAATACTGCAGTCCGTCAGTCATCAGCAGGTACTCGTCTAGTTGTGTTTCGACCCCTAACCTGAACACTCAAACCCAGACGAGCGGGGTCCCACACATAGTGGCTGACAAAATACTGAATAGGTAATGATATGTCTTGAAAGATATGTCACAAAGATAAATCAGATATCATTCAATTGTTGCGTTTCCCATATGTAAACAGATCCTGTCATTAAATTCATCACATCAATAAATACAGTATGCTTTTTGCGATCCTCACATGTAAACAAATCCTGTACATCAATCTTTGCCTTTTCGATTCCCACAAGTAAACAGATCCTGTTCATCCTCGAATCCCATAAAGATGTAATCGCTGTGTGATAAATATGTAATCCGCCTTTACACAAACTTCGCCTCATACATCAAGACTTAACAATGGGAGCTCTCATCCACCCAAACCAGGAATCCAAATCTCGGAAAAATGAAACAATCTGTGGTTCGACTGTGAAAGTGTTGGGCAATTGAATGATAGATTTCTTTCAGTCTGTTATTTAAATGTTCTTTGAATTAAAAGAGTTTCAATTCTTTTTTTCTCGGATTTTTAGATCTGCTTCCTCTTTCAATTCAATTGATATCTGTGCTTTGCAATTGGCCTCCTTACTGCTTCTTAGAAGAGGTGGAAAATTCCAAATGTGACAGGTTCCCTAATAACAAAAGTGATGTTCATCTGTAGGTCTCGACGAGAATTCATGAGAACTTATCATAAAGATGTAATGATAAAGCCAGTTTGGATTGTTTACCACAAACTACAAGAGAAAGATTGAAGCGACTTAATCCCTATCGCTGCAAAATCATACGGCAGACATTGACAGCGTAGAATTTTATCATAAAGATCTGTCATACTGACGAAAATTCAAACGAAGGTTTATGGACAGAGTTTTCAAAGCAAATATTGGCGTTGACATTCGTTATAGTCTACTTCATGGCAAACTATAATTTTAAATGACAGTGACAAAACTTATGTTCCTCTATTCCTCTCAACCCTTCGAACTATATTAGGCTGCCTTTAGGAGTTTCTTAGATGTTTAAAGATAAGAGGATCTGAATTTTGTATTATTCATTTTTTTAGAGTCAAGCATTTCGTATGATTTCTTCAACTTCGACGTACATTATCGTAAGGCACGATTACCGCATGTTGCATTTTCCAAATAAGATTAGGTTACTAGCATCAATTGAATATATTGTATATAAATGTACATATTGTCGAAAGGACAAAAATTACAGTTTTGTCACTATGCATCATTCAAAGCAACTTTTAAAACTGTACTTGTACAATCAGTTTTTTAGAAATGGTTTCAAAACTTTGCTTTCAAGCATATTTTATGATGAAGTATGTTTATAAACATGATTTTAAATACGCTTTTCTTTTAAAGTACAATTTAGACCTTTTTAATTGATGAGTATGAGTTAATATGGCACTTTGGTGTTTTTTCAAAGACTTCAGAGATTAATTCGCTTCGATTTCTGGTTTTTAAGTAGCATTCTGTCAAAAATAACAGGGGGCAACCGCACAGAAACACTTAGGTCAACAAATCTCTAGCAGTAAGATTCACCCATTGAAGTTTACTTGTCACTATCTAACACTGTTTCTGTGCGGTCGCAGCAGACAATGACTGCTGCCATCACTGGCATTCCTTTTGAACCTTCAGCGTGGCCGTGGTGAAGGTGCGAGCTCGTGTCCACAGTGAACTTCAGTTCGATTCCTGAGTCGGGAGAGTGCGGTCGGGAATCAAGTGTCTTGTATTGACTTAATAGTTGTCATTCTCTTTAGATATTCAATGCACTGCGACAGACCTTGTCAAACTGCTGATTAAGACCAGCAATTCTACTGCCCATCCATGGATTGATGGAGAGACGAATGGGAAGTAATGATTTGAAATTGCTGTCCATACCCAAAGTAAATTATAATTTCAATGAAACTTAGTTCAGTCTGCCTCATGACCTAATGGATATAGAGAAAACACACAGAGTGTCGGAACAAAATATATTTAATATTATAAAGGGCTAGATGGGAAATAGACGTGTTTTCACCTTGTGTGCAACGAGGCCAGAGAAAATCAGCTGATATTGGATGAATTTGAAAATATTTGTTGGCGAGCAACAAATACGAGTATTCCTTTTCATTGCCTCTTTTTAGTGATTACAGAACTAAAACGCACTTTAATAATAAATCAAGACGTTTTTATATATGTCTAAAAATTGCAACAAGTAGGGCCTAGTCCAACATTCCACTTTTTCAGATGTTTTGCGCAGTTGTAAATAAGAGTACTGCTGATATAATTCTTTCAAGTAGACTTTATTGCATTATTTTATGTCAGTTGATTATTATCGAAGAGCGCATGCTATATAGGAATAATACAAATGAAAACCAGACATTGCCAAGCTTGACAAAAATCTAACGTGCATATGCAATTTTGTGGTAAGAAATTACATGATACATCAGAAAAAATATATATTAACAACTATCAGAAATTTTGATATAAAATTGGCTTAAGCAAAATAAAAACAAGCAACATATACTGCGTATGTTACACAATGCACATTGATGACATCTTTGGCATTGAAAGACATGCGATGATCGATTCCAGTTGGCCATAAAATGCCATCTGTTAATTATTTGCAATACATAGATCCATATTGTGGGTTCAGCCTGGTGAATAACTCGAAGAGCGTTGTTGACATGGGTGATCGAGGCTTATTAATAGCCAATTCCTCAGTGTAATATTCGGATTCTCACTGAAACTGTTAATAGTCATGAATTCTACAGTGCTTATCAATTGATAGCCCATCAGTCTTCATCTGAATATTTTTTCTTCCACTTGGATTGATAGCGTGCTGCATTAAATTGGTGTGCTACCGGTCTTAGCTTCAACAATTTAGTTCAGAGAAACTGCTGAATGAATATTCTTGAAACTTGCCATGTAATATCAGTGAATTATGCTTTATATCATATGTTTTCTGTCGCATCGCACATCGCACAGCCAACAAAACAGCAATTTTGCACCATTGCCGTAATGCTTTTTTGCCACTATAAGGACCGTACTAAAATGGGTTCAAATTTAGGCATCTATTTCTCATCTATCCCTTTTAAACAATTAAATATCTTTGGTCGGAATGGCTGATAATATTCAGCCATTCACCCATCATATATTCTGGGCTGAGGAAGAATACTCGAAACGTTCCAACAATCCGTGTGTTTTCTCTATACCCATTAGACCGTGAGGCAGAATGAACTAAGTTTTATTGAAATTACGAATGGGAAGGTTTAGAGCATTTTCAAGAAATTGAGTTGCAGCTGGCAAATATAAGTAGTATAAATATACAGTTAGCTAACTCACGGATAACATTTTGTCGACAGACATTTCAACTGCTTCATTTTATGCATCAAAACAGCTTCTGAGGTTGCCGGCGCGTTTAATAAGTTGCCAATAAGTTAATAATAAGTTAATAAGTTCGATTGAGAAGACAGAGTGCAAGTCGATGGAAATACAACAAAGAAAGAAAAGAAGCATCTCAAAAACTATGGATTTTAAATCACATGTGATTGTATTGATGAGCAAAATGGAGGATCTACCTGTTTTCTGAAGACAATGTGCGTCTTGAGCAATTTGAATCAATTTTCGCTCGAGATACAAAAAGTATAATTATCTCAGTCGTTTACATATCTTGAATGTGCAGTTATGAAGGCACCAATCGCGACTTTATTTTGATCATTATTTCTAGGAAATGTGTCATTATAGCATTAAAACGTTTCTATACAACTTTTTTCATCAACCATGTGTTTCCCACAGAAACAAGTTGCCAAATCAGGATTCTTTTGAGTAAAATGAAAGTTCTGAATGATCTCATTTTCTCGTATTGCTTCATGTGCAGTATGTAACTTTTTGAGAACATTGGAAAATTGAGGTCCATGCTAGAGTATTATTCCCCTTTGTCCGCAGATCTTGACAAAGAGTAAGAACTCTTAGGCCTCTGTCACACAGGAAAAGGCGCCTTCCATCTTCCATGTCACTCGCCTCTTTACACATTCTTCATAAGGCGTGATGAGACAATTTTCATCTGCCGTTTTCCGCCTTCCATCGTCCATCTTCTACCTATTGCAGTCACACTAGGGAAATCCATTTCCGGTACAGTAATCGCTATTTTTCAGTATTTACCGTTGCTATGACGACTGTCTTGATCCTCGTCCTCGTCTGACATTGTAAACAAAGGCTGTTTTCTGACTGCTTCTCTTCGCGAATGACAGTTTCCTATATCTTCCCTCAGACGTCACTTCACGTTGTTTTAATTTTAGAACAGTCTCGTGGCTATTTCCTGATAGCTGATGGAAATGAACTTCATCAGCCGCAAAATTTCATCCCTTATGTCCGATGGACGACGCCTTTTGACTTTTCATGTGTGACAGCGTGATGGACGATGGAATATGAATTGTAACTGATGACTTTTTCTATGTTCTAGGTTCTTTTCTACATACAATTAAAGGGAAATCCTAAATGAAGATGGAAGATGGAAGACGCCTTATTCTGTGCGACAGCGGCCTTAGATAGAATTCAAAATCTATGCCCTCTACCATATGTTCTCGTAGATCAAGAAATTGTGAATGCTCCATGTTCATTCCTCTATCACATCGACGTAAGGTATTGGCTTTTCGATTGTTCAGTCAGTGGATCAATGATGAACTTCATTCTTTAAACCATCTTTCTTTACCGACTATGAACTATGCCCAGAAATTTCAACTGCCGGTTACTGTCTCAGCAAGGCGTAGAGGATCCTTTATCATTTCGATGTCAGAACTTTACAATGACGGATTCAAACTTTAACTTTTCTCTGAATCACTTGTCTGTTGAGACAATTTGCTCTACACTTTATTTCTCATGACTTGTCTTACTTATGTTTTCCCACGATTACCATTATTGGGGATTTTCTTTGAAATATACGCTAATTATTATTATTATTGTATATATATATTAGCGAAAGGTTACAACCTTGCGCGCACGCGCTGACGGAAAGTTACAGAAGGACAACAAACAGCAGACTGAAACGTGAGATTGAGAGCCTGTAGGTCTGACTTGAAGCAGTCAATTATGGTCTGAGTCCGGCCTTGTCCTCTTCGAAAATACTCCGAGGGTTGATTCAGGAGGACCAAGGAAAGCGGAATTTTGTTACCTCTGCCGAAGCTTCGCAGGCAGTGGCCAATCAGACGTTGACGACGTTGCCGCAAGGTGACACTCAGAGGGGCAACACCAATTCGCGCCAATAGCACTTTATTCGAGATTTTCTGCGGGTAGTGTATGCCCAGAGCATTGCGGAGGAGAGACCTATGAGCAGCATCCATGACCTGCCTTCTTGTGTCGGTAGCTGGAACTGCTTCTAAACCGTAGAGGAGTATGGGTTCTACGATGGATTGAAATATTCGCACTTTCAGACGGTCTCGGGCAATGGAGTTGAAAATCTTCTTCAAAAGGTGAGATGCTCGCCAGGCCAAGCATTTTCTCTCGTGAAAGATGGAGTCCGGTGACATGATGCGGCTGCCGAGGTACTTAAAGTCCTTACATACAGAAATTGTCTCTCCGGAAGTAAGAGAAAGTGATGGAGTGTTGTTGAAACCAAGGTGTAGGACCTTGGTCTTTCTGGCGTTAATTTGAAGACCGACACGTGCACACTCTTCACACAGCTTTAAGAGCTCGAGTTGAGCTGCTGGAGGGCTGTTGCAGATAAGTGCGATGTCATCTGCGTACGCTAAGGCAGGGAGGGAGATCGCAGGATGTCTGGAACTTCTGCGTTGGGTTAGAACGAAGCTTTCGTCCTCTTTGAGGCACCGACGAAGAACGTAGTCCACTACTACGATGAAGAGGAAAGGCGACAAAGGGTCGCCTTGAAGGACTCCGGAGCTTGTTCCGAACATCTCAGTCGGACCGTTGGAGGTTTGGATGAACGATCTAGAGTCATTGTAAAAATCCATTATAGGGGAGACTAATGCTGGAGGAACGCCGTAGTAACTCAATATCCAGGAGATAGCAGGCTTGCTTACGGAGTCGAATGCTTTCCGAAAGTCTATAAAGATAATGGATGCGGACTTTTGACGGGTTCTGCAGGTGTCAATTATAGCTCTGATGGAAGCAATCTGTTCAACTGCTGGACGTCCTGGGCGAAAACCGCTTTGCAGACTCAAAATGATGGGATTGAGATAGGGCAAGATACGGTTGCGAAGAACAGAATTGAGGAGCTTTGCCAGACAGCATTCTATTGCGATTCCACGTTGGTTGTCTAGAGAGATGGAGTCAGATTTCTTTGGAATGGAGAATATTCTAGACGTTCGCCAAAGTAGAGGTATGCTAACGTTCACATCTCCTCCTAAGCTGCAATGTTTTTTCAGGAGTCTGGAGATTAGTTCGAGCAGTTCTGGTAGCTTCAGTACTCTGGAGGGAATGCCATCCACACCAGCGGATGTGTTCGCGCGTGTAGCTTTGATTGCATGTTTCACTTCTTCAATAGATATTGGTCCGGTATTGAATGTTGAAGGATGAGCTGGTACGAAGTCTTGAATGGGAAGTAAAGGAGTGGAGGGAGCGGGTGAATTCAGAATTGTGCGGCAATGGGAGACGAAGAGAGCCTTGCGATGACTGAACGATGAAGCACCGAGTACGGCGGCTTGGCAGGGGCCCCTATTAGTGAGAAGGTTGATGGCATTCCACGCAGCGCTATGACGGCAATTTTCAGTTGACAATTGGATATCGCACACACTTTCAGCAACATATTTTTCAAGGGCGTTGGCATGTGTAGACTCTAGGTTTTCGATGGCAGATCTAGCCTCATCACTATCGAAACCGTGTCTAGCAATCGCACTTTGCACTGTGCGTCGAGCTTTTACGATGCTAGAGTCACATTCCCAGTATGTCTTAGGAGTGTTGGCCTTGTGACGTGGAAGGATAGACGATGCAGACTCAACCGCTCTGCTAAAACACTCTGCAGAGTCGATTTTGTCAAATTGAAAAGCGTCGAGGAAAACAGCTTTATATGCTGGCTCATGAAGCGCAGACCAAAGCGGTCGGGGCGGAGGATGTCTGAAAAGAGGTCACTAGGCGTTAACGTTGCAAATGAGAAGAGTATGATCAGATGTGACGCATGACGGACGGATGTTGGTAATCTTGGTTGCGCACTGCTTGAGATTGGAAGGACAGAAAATCCAGTCTAGTCGAGTGGTGCGCCCATTCGGTCCGAAAAAGGTTGGCAGCTTGTTGAAGCGTTGACGCAGAGTTCCGTTAGTCGCAAATAAGTCTCTTGCTTGAACAAAGCAGGATAAGAAAGACGAGTTGATGTTAGGAGAACCGCAATTATTCTTCACTTTGCGACTATCATTGGAGAGAGGCGCATTGAAGTCACCGGCGATGAGTTTAAGGTCACGAGATGGTAGACTGTCGATGAGGGTACCTAGTTGATCGTATAGGTCCTCAGTTTCCGTCGGGTCACAAGCAGTTCTGGGGGCAGTAGGAGCGTAGACACATGCCAGTGGAGGCATACGATTTTTGAGGGAAAACGAAGCGAGACCGAGTCCATCAAATGAAAAGTTCACGTCAAGCAGTGCTTTAGATGCGAGGGAGGAAAGCAGGAATCCAATTCCTCCCGTGCCTCGATGAGCAGGGGCAGCTCTGAACTGCCATCCACGGCCGAGGACCTCGCAAAGATCCGAACTTCTTCGATGCTCTTGGATGCAGATGACTGAAATCTTTAGGCTGGAAGCAAGTCGCACGAGTTCGTGAAGACGCCAGGGAAGTTTGAGAGTTCGGGCGTTAAAGGTCGCTAAACGGAGTCTGTTAGGTAGATTAATTTGGTCTATCCTTCTGTAGATTCTGTACAAGCATGCAGTGCGGGGAGGCGAAGGTGTTAGAATCGTCTCTCTAGGCTCCGGCTGTGCAGGCCGCGAGTCCTAATAAGTATCGCTTCTCACCATGCAGTCAATCGGGGCTGAATCGGCGTTACAGCTGATAGAGACGTCACTGCTACAGCTGGGAGGGTCACGTGAGGCGGTGTCATAAAGGATTTTGTAGAACCACAGACATCCACAGAGATTATTATTATAGTGAAGGTGAAGGCATGTACATATAAATATCGAATAAACACACTCTCAGCGCTCAAGAGATCTTAGAAGAAGATATTCTCTTCTTCTTAATGGAAAATAGAAACGTACAAGCAATCCCAGAATTGAATATGCACTTTTGTATCATGTTCCTAAACGATACCTCATAATATAAAGTATTTGTATTTTTCATAGCATAATATGAAAGTGCATAACGGGTATATGACCACCAACGACTTTCATATTGATTTTCTAAACAAAGTGCGCAATCCATTAATGGCACGTATCACTGAATCCAAGTTTATTTATTACCTAATACCTGATATCAACAGAAAACAAAAACTGGTGAATGGGTTTCGTATAGCCTAAATATCACATTTCTAATTCCCGGAGGTCCGATTCATGATTTTCTGCGTGCAGCGCGACATTTCGGAGCTGTGTTATGCAATTATTCAACAAACAGGAAATATAGGAGTGCATTCACTTCTTTATTTCTATAATGAGCTGCGTGACGCCATCAACTTCTTCGTTGCCAAATTTCCAACAGGATTGTGTGATGTCGATAACATGACATTCGCAATTTTATCATGTCGCTTTGCTTTTTAGAACTCATCGTCTTCTCTATTCCTTTTGAGATTTCTCATCAGTAGTAACCCCGTGACAAATTCAAGGACAAAATGTGCAACGATGAGTCATCATGCTGACTCAGCCCCCTCTGGAAGGCAGGAAGGGAGATGGCCAAGGATGTGACGCAGGAATGGGTCCGTGAGGAGGAAACTGTCCCCTACACCCTCCCCTCTGGAAGGAAGGAAGGAAGGAGGAACTGTGAGGCAAGGGTAGGAATCTCTGAAAACCGCCAGAGTTAGAAAAAGGCGGGTTTTGGTCGTTTTGGGATGAGAAAGGCCGGAATTCGGCATGAAGGAGGGCTCGGATGGGAAAACGGAGGGCAGATTTGGAATCTACGTGAAATTTTGGGTTAGGAGGGTTGTTTCCAGCACAATCGGAGAGAAAATTTTTTTGAGACCACCTGGACGAGACTTCCAACTTTGGTTCTAGAGATCGTAGAAAGTCGTGCAATAGCTCATTTGAAAGCTTAGAGTGAGAAAAAAGCAGTGGAAAGCCTTCTATGTCCAGGTTTTCCTGGGTTTAGAGAGGAAATTCTCTGAAAAACGCCAGAGTTAGAAGAGGTGGGTTTTGGGATGAGAAAGGCCGTTTTCCGGCATGAAAAAGTGCTCGGATGGGAAAACGTAGGGCAGATTCGGAGTCTACGTGAAATTTTGGGTTAGAAAGGTTGTTTCCAGCGGAATCGGAGAGAAAAATTTTTTGAGACCACCCCCCCTCTGGACGAGACTTCCAACTTTGGTTCTAGAGATCGTAGAAAGTCGTGCAATAGCTCATTTGAAAGCTTAGAGTGAGAAAAAAGCAGTGGAAAGCCTTCTATGTCCAGGTTTTCCTGGGTTTAGAGAGGAAATTCTCTGAAAAACGCCAGAGTTAGAAGAGGTGGGTTTTGGGATGAGAAAGGCCGTTTTCCGGCATGAAGAAGTGCTCGGATGGGAAAACGTAGGGCAGATTCGGAGTCTACGTGAAATTTTGGGTTAGGAAGGTTGTTTCCAATAGAATCGGAGAGAAAAATTTTTTGAGACCACCCCCCCTCTGGACGAGACTTCCAACTTTGGTTCTAGAGATCGTAGAAAGTCGTGTAATAGCTCGTTTGAAAGCTAAGAGTGAGACAAATGCAGTGGAAAGTTCAGTTTGGCCCTATCTTCCTGGGTTTAGAGAGGAAAATGGCAGGAAAACGCCAGACGGCTTGTTCCTATCTGCCTTCGTTTAGATGTGAGACGCCATTGACTTTGTATGGGTAAAATTTGAAAATTTTCCAAAGTGTGGAATTTCGACCTGGGACCGTCACCAAAACATTTTTCATCAAATTTTGAAATTTCACTGACGTCCCCCCCCCCTCTGGACAGCTTGCTTCGATTTTGGCTTCCAGTGGACGGATTTTGTCGTGCGATAGCTCGTTTGAAAGCTAAGAGTGAGACAAATTCAGTGAAAGAATCGGCTTGTTCCTATCTGTCTTCGTTCAAAAGTTAGAGCGGTTACAAGATTTTAGGTCGGAGCTCGCTTACCTGAAAAAATCCTAAGTGTCAGAGTGACTTTGTATGGGTAAAATTTTGAAAATTTTCCAAAGTGTGGAATTTCGACCTGGGACCGTCACCAAAACATTTTTCATCAAATTCTGAAATTTCACTGACGTCCCCCCCCCTCTGGACAGCTTGCTTCGATTTTGGCTTCCAGTGGACGGATTTTGTCGTGCGATAGCTCGTTTGAAAGCTAAGAGTGAGACAAATTCAGTGAAAGAATCGGCTTGTTCCTATCTGTCTTCGTTTAGATTGAGACGCCATTTAAGATTTTGGGACATTGGCGAAAAACGACAGAGTTAGAATTTGGGACGTTTTGGGCTGTAGCTTCAAAACGAAGCATCGGATTGGAAAACGGATTTCAGATTTGGAATCAGCGTGAAATTCTCTATCTGTATGGTGAGTTTCAAGTCAATCGGAGAGAAAAATGTTCAACATTTTTCGAAAAAACGACAGAGTTAGAATTTTTGCGATGGCTGCCTACTGTAGAGCCAAAATGAAGCATCGGATGGGAAAACGGAGGCCAGATTCGGATTCAGCGTCAAATTCTACATGGAAATGGTGTATTTCCAGCTCAATCGGAGCACTAGAACCAGAGATAGACGGGATTTTTAGTGTTTTGGATGATGGGTATTACGTCATCAGCTGATCGCCACACACTATATAAGCTGGGAACCGACAGAGACTTGTCATTCAGACGAGAGCGATTGTCAGAGGTAGGTCGTCTCTCTGAGCTCCGATGATAGCTTCGGACATTCCAAATCCCGAGTTTCTGTAAGAAACCGACTTAGAAAATTTCATTGCTGATATCAGCTAAGCCGTCAGACTTAGAGGTTCGCCAGGAGATGGCCTTCGTCTCCAGGCCATAAAAGACTCCAAAACTTTAAAGGCTTGTAACTTTGCTTCTACAAGTCCGTTTGACTTGATTCAAAAAAGGTTCGGTCGCTATTGACCTGCCCTAAGTGATAGACTACTTATAAAATTTCATAAGTAGTGCTAAAAAGTTGAAAAATTTAAATTCACTAGTTTTGGAGGTTTTCTGGGGTTTCGACCCTGCTGAAGTCAATGAAAGCATTTTTAATGATGTCTGAGCCAGTCGTCTCATGCTATAAGCGCTTTTTCACTGAAACGAGCAAGACACGGAGATTTTGCTGTTAAGAATTCCACTACAGGTCCGTCGGAAGGCGGACATCCGGTAATGTTAATGTGGCAAATAGGAATGTTTCCATATTTAAACCGTAAACCCTTGGGCAAAGTCATGGTGGCATTTGACACAGCTCTCAACGAAGCACTTTGAACCCCACTCGTTGAGCTTAAGCTATCGTTCATGGTGCCTTAAACATCTCCATTGGCAAAACCGGTAATCAAGCACTCTACGTAAATCGGCTTGCTATCAAGACTGATCAAAGCAAAAACTCTTGGATTATCCCCCCCTCCCCTCTCCTCGAATTTCACTTCAAGTATCAGGTATCATATCTAATATCAGGTTCAAATGTAACTAATCTAAGCAGCTGGAAGTTAGATCCCCAAGCTAACTTTCAATATCGTTGACTCTGCGTGCTCTGTTACCACCACATTCGGGGCAGTGGAAACAATAGTCTTCACTGTAAATAGCGGTATCGGGGAAGATCTCGCCGCACTTCCTATGATCATACAAGGGGCATTCAGTCACGACGACAGGCCTCTCACAAAATCTACAAAGCAATCATCCTCACACTGTATAAAGCAATTGTGTTCCTCCCGTTTTTCTTTTTTTTTTTTTTTCTTTTTTTTTCTTTTTTTTTTTTCCCTTCAAATGCCGCAATTACAATATTATACGACCCCATTTCAAACGGTGACCAAAGCCGGAATGTATTCCGACTGACGCCGTTCAAAAAGCAACGCTTGTACTAACAAGAAACAATAGGTCCTCGCTAACTATTCGAGTCCACTAAGTCAACGCATTATACGTTCTGGGCGATGGCACTCACCAAAACACACGATGACACAACACAAGTAGCGAAGAAAAAAAACGAGTTCACCTCTTCCCACTGCTCCGTTCATTAGAGCTACAATCTCCCCACACCAAACGGCGTTCCACCAACTTCAACACACAGAAGGCCACTGAGCTACATCCGCCATTTAACATTGCCGCTGTAATCCTCGCTTGAGTAGCGTAGTGTTCCCTGACACAGCACGATATAGAGAGGATGGAGAGCTACATCGCAACTTAATCAAGGACGTCGACCTCGATCGCGAGAACCCTCACACACCTAACTTGAGTGGAAACATTCAACACAAAAATTTCGCAATTTTTCAACTCCCCCGGTGATCGCCGAACGTAACATTAAAGAAAGAGTCGAGAATTGAAGGAGAGTGCCTTCCTCAAACAAGCAAAGTATGAGGAACCTAAAGAACTGCCGTAAATAAAAGGTGAAGGATAATTACCGACGCGTGGCAGATTGAGCAGAGAGCTCAAGACAACTCGAGGGGAAAGCCAGAGATAGGCTTTGCTACCGAGAGGGAAATCTGGAGCCTGAGCTACCAGTGTAGAAAGGCAGTGGAGAACCCGTGTCAGAGGATCGAAGGTTTTTCGAGACCACCCAACTAGCCTCTGCTCCCGATCCGGGGCGGACGTGTGTCGCCTCAGATTCACGCCACTCCCAGGTCGGAACCAGTCGTCTGCCCATCCCAAAACCCCGGGGAGCGTACCGAAACACCTCTCAATACAGCGAGTAACGGGAAACACTACTCTCCGATCCGCCCGGTGTGCGAGACACCCCAACCCCATCGCACCCACGTGTTGCTCCCCACTCCATAATCATATTTATGGCACGTCCGAGAAAATCTGTAAGTACACCATGATTATTGTCTAAATTGATATTAAATGATAACTCTCTCTACTATCTTCTTTCACAGACATCCAAAGAGAAGCGACCACACCCCCCCGTTGCCGACCGGCAGACGAAACCACAACCAGATCCCTACCCAACCCCACTCACCCGCCCGCGCCGCACGAACCCCATTCGTCTCTCTTTCAATCACTGGAAGGGCCCACCATGGGCCAAACGATAAAACCTCCTCGCTGGTTTGCCCTGGGCAGTCTTTTTTTTTATTATTTGGCTTTTTTTTTTTTTTTTTATCTTTTTATTTTCTTTTTTTATTTTTTCCTATTATTTTTCTTTTTTTTTATTTTTTTCCTTCTATTATTTTTTTTTTTTTTTTTTTTTTTTTTTTTCATCTCCTTTTTTTATTCGACTGTGCGACTACTATATCATTAAGTTACTCGCTAGCATCCAACATGAAACGTCGCAAATGAAGTTCGGGTGTAATACTTCATATCACGTCGATCCTTACATGGCGACGTGAAACCCGTAGCTATGTATCCGCAGGACAGTTCGCAATGGGGCAAGCTTTTTAAACCTCTCCCTGCGTCATGTTTCAAGTGATTCCTCTTCTCAACGTATAATCATTCTCGCCCAGCGAACATTTTAACCAAACTTCGCAGTTGCTAAACTTTCCATTCATACTTTTATTAGAACCATATTCTAAACCCTGTTCTCTAATCATGAGACAATTGATGAATGGAATGAAATAGACTACTACTCACCGCCACACTCAACAAACACACTTGATTTCTCTCTTTTTTCCTAGTCCCTAACAAGCTTCTTTGCACAGGATCGCAGTCGGATTGCTATCTCCCTTATCAGAATGTACTATCTTTATTTTATCTAACACAATTTCAATCTACCATCCATCGCCCGATCTATAAAATTTTTATAAATTTACAAGTGAGACTAACGTCTAACTATTTCCAAATTAAAATATAACATTGGGAAAAAATCATCCACTGAAGCCCCTGTCAATAAGTCATTATAAAGCCTGAATAATACGACGAAATAAACATTTATTCTGCATTATTTCGAAAAAGACCTTCCATCTCCGAAATATAATCGTCCCAATCTGCATCCCATAATAACAAACAAAACATCAGGTTCTTAAACGTTTCTTTCCACTGCAAAGCCGCCACTTTATATCAATATACTCCCACACTCCATAGTTCTGCTGGGCGTTAGGGGTTAACTCACTCCCTCCCATAATTGTGGAGGAATTTTCTGCTGGTGATCCCATCACAAATCTCATATCGTACATGGAGATACTTCCACCTCCTCACGCCAGTTAAGGAGTCGGGCCGGCCTCCTATACACGCCAGACCACTCACGGGGGGGACGCTCAGACCTGCGTCCGCAGTGTACTGCCTACCTTTCGTCTATTGTCCCGTCGACAAACCTTCCATCCCCGCCCCAAACCGCCTGTCACAAGTGCCTTGGTTTAAACAGCACTATTGCTTGATTGCATGAAGTAGACCTCCACTGCGGTATGTCGTTTTGGGAGGACTTTTCATGTTGACTTTGAAATCGAGGACTTGAATAATGATAACTAAAACATTTTTCAAAATCTAAAGTATACACAACAGCCATTCAGAATGCCCATTCCAATGAATAAGAAAAGAAAGTATATACGCAAAGTGACATTCATCTTCAATATCATAATAACAATCTGAAATCCTACACAAGTGACGAGCCCACGATCCTCGCTTTACTATTATACTGTCGGATCAATTCATAAAATGTAAGATAAAGATTTCTCTCTCAACTTCCTCAAACTGTGACAAAAAGCATCTTCCCCTCAATTATCAGCATCAACTTCATCACCAACCCCTCTCTAGCTCAAAAGTTTATAGAAATTTGATCAAGTAGATTGCAACACTACACAGAGGCTGAACAGGAGATATAGAATGATATCCACTCACATGAATGCGAGTCTCCAGCACAGAACTTCGCGATAAGCAACATGGGAATTGCTGACGTGGCCCATCTTCACGAGGAAAATGGATCTCAATGCCCACAAACATCAACGAGTGTTTTTCGACTAAGAGCCGGCAATCAATCATCCAAGGTAGGATTGATACTGTTACCGAAAGTCTCCTTTTCCTTCGACATTGCCTCCATCAATCTTTCGGACCCACGTTTTTTGAAACTCCTCATCCGCCCCATACTTCATCCCCATACACACCCAAACGATCCCTCCAATACCAACGTACCATCCTCACACCGACACACTGAGGTGGCCAGAACATCCTTTTAGTGAGCCCAACCAGGATTGACTTCACCTCATAAACCCTTGCTACCTTTACGGAATGGAAAGCATCTCATCAAAAAACAATATCACATCATTGAAAAAGCTCGCTCTTCCACCTATATAACAATTTTAGAATGCACGCTCCAATCTCTCTTAAAAGGAGGGAAATATTAAAAAACAGACCACCATACTGAACAAATAAATAACGTTGGAATTCATCACTTCCACCCTCTCCTGCATACCGAGTTTGAGACCTATGAGTCTTGGATAAATTTATCACATCCACAAAGGATAAAAATTAAATATAGATAAATTTAACTGACGCAACGGTCTCCATTTTTGACTGCATTGAGTCCGCCTTATTAAAAACAATCTATGATATATCCATTATGGTCGATCTCCTTTAAATCTTCCCAATAAAAAATTTAAAAAAACCTAAAACAGGCAGGTCACAATGTCCGATTGCGTATCCAATTTTTTAATATGCTGTCCTCAAGATATCCATTCCTCCACTATAAGGACATCAATGCGAATCGAAATCGTACATATAAGCTATAGCATGGGAAATGAATAAACCCTTCGATACTGTAAGATGACATATAAAAGTAAAGATATAGAAATATTTAAAAATTAACAAACATGAAAATAGTTCTTCCATGATGAAAAGGATTGAAGGGTGGTCCTACAACCTCCGCGTTCAGTTGTTAGGAACTACCAGTATAACCTGTTATTAGGTAACAGAGAGGATGATAGTGAGGAATGCACTACTCGGGCCATTCCAAAAAAATCTCTCGCTATACCACCACTTTTAAAGTCTAGCCTCATCAGAATTAATTACTTGTACAATGCAACGGGAACTTTGTAGGATAAAAACAAATTTTGAAACTCATTAATGTGTAAGCGAGGTAAACCTGCAAAGAGGGGACCCATTGCCCAAAGATGTAAAGAGGTTTTCATATAAAGAAAGGGAGAAGAACTAAGTCCTCGTTAGTGTCAGCATCTAACATCGAAGATAAATCGATATAACAGTCCATCGAACCAGCACCATTTCCCTCCGTGCTATGAATATGGCTTATCACTTAGGAGTAGGCAAAATAAAAATGTCCCGGGAGGAATCGTGCGGGCCTGCGCGCGCGGGCGCGCAGGCGGCGGCGTTGGGGGGGACGCGAATGCGCTGGTCGAGGGGGAATGGCGCGCCAGGGCTCTCCTGGCCAGTGAGGATTCGTATTTACACATATAAATCCTACAATTCCTCAACTGAGGCCTGGTAAAATTTCAAACAAAATATATGGGTGAACTCTAACCCAATCATTGCATATGAACAGCGGATTATAAAGCAAAATTTGATAGTTCAAAGCAAGAGGCCGTTGCACCCAAATGTGTAGAAAACACTTTTGACATGATATAGATTAAGAAAAAAGTGCTCCGACCAATATCACATCAGCGAGTGGGGCTAAATGTACGAAACGCAATCTGTTCCAAAATGTAATTTTTACCCCGCCTGGGGCTGAAAAGAAAAAAAACGGCGTACATTACCCGTCATTTTCCATAATTTCAAGGCTACGACAGCCATTTGAGATATAAATAAAAGGAGGTTTAGGTCAAATGAAAGATGGACGCTTGATGTAAAAGCGCAAACGAGAGAGAAGCTTATGGCCATGACAGCAAAAGTGCCTGTCGATAAAACTAAAGAAAATAAGACGGTCTATTTGATATAAAATTTTTTAGATTCCTAAGCCTACCACTTTATGACTGCATCACTGGCCTCGGGGGGTGCGCCCCGTCCTCGTGCAAAATCTAAAGTCTCTCTCCACTAACAACAAAATCTTAAGAAACAATACCCAAATCTAACCGATGAAGTCATCACACGAAAGGAGTCTTTCCATATGCATAATTTTGACAGCAGCGATAGTAAACTCGGCGAGACTTCCTCTTCCGCCCATAGATAAATTTAAAAATGATTTGACCGCGCAGAATGTAAGAACCGAAGATTATGATCATGCACAAGATGCATGGATAAAATTTGACTGCCATACATTTGGTGAATATATGATTGCCTACCTTAAGTTAGATGTATTTTTGCTGTCTGATGTATTTCAGGAGTTTCGACGAGTGGCATTAGAAGAAGATAAGTTAGATCCCGTCCACTTTGTCAGTCTGCCAGCCATGTCATTTAAGTCTGCTTTTAAAATGACTGTGAGACCATTCATCTCTTACAAGAATCCAGAGATGTATAATTTATTTGAGCGAGGAATTCGCGTGTCTCACATTTGTAAATAAAACATAGGTTAAAATCAAAAATAGTAGGCAATGACCAACTCATCTGAAGTATTATGACCAAAATAATTTGTATGGTAGTTCATTATCCAAACCGCTACCTCACTCTGATTTAGCTGGTTAGATGATAGTGAATTCACATTTCTCCAACCCTTCCAACATACTAGCAATTCCAGATGAAGTGATTGGGATATTATTTTGAATAGATCTAATCTATCCAAATAATATTAAACATAAAACCGTAGATTTTCCACTCGCACACCCGAATCAGGTGAAGTGACCAAAGAATAGATATTTCCACTTTATGAAACAATTTCATAAAGTTCTAGAATCATGTGGTCAACCCGACTATAAGCCTTGCCGCAAACTTTTACTCACCCAGTATGATAAAGAAAACTATCTATCCACTTTAGCATCTTAAAATTTTAATTTAAAAATGGGTATGATTTTAAAAAGAGTTCACCGCATTATAAATTTAGACGACAGAAAGCCTTCCTCAAACCATATATTGATAGCAACAGCCAGAAACGTGCACTACCCAAAATAATTGTGAAAAAGATTTTTATAAATATAAGAACAACAGTCTATTTGGTAAGACGATGGAGGATGTTAGAAAGCGCGTAAACTACAAACTAGTTAATGAGATCAAAAGTATCACAAATTGGTCTCATCACCTCTATTCATCGATAGAGACATTATCGATGAGGACCTTATAGGTGTTAAAATGATAAAATCTGAAGTTGAGTTGTGCAAACCCATCTATATTGGTCAAGCTGTACTAGATTACTCTAAGCTTGAAATGTACCAACTCTTTTATAAAATACTAAAACCATGTCCTCTCGTAAAAGAGGTTCGTTTGTTGGGTGGTGATACGGATAGTTTCTTCTTAGGTATTACCACTCAAAAAGATTTAAATTTCAATGAAGTAGGAAAATCTTTAGAAAGATATTTTGATACATCAAATTATCCTACTGATCATCCACTCTACTCCATCAAAAATAAGGCAAAACTTGCTGCTTAAGGATGAGACAGCAGGGAAGGAGATAGCTTGAAATGATTCTCCTCCGTCCAAAAATGTACAGTAATGAAATTAAAGGATAGTGCGACGATAGCATTAAGCGCGCTAAAAGCATATCAAAATCCATTGTGCAAAATATGAAACATAAGAATTTCAGGAAAGCCTATAGAAATAAAAATATAACTTTGTGTCAATATACAATCTTAAAATCTAAGTCGCATGAGATCAAAACTCATACTTTTAGGAAACGGCGCTTTCAGCATGGGAATAAGAGGTGCTGTTAGAACACAACATATCTCTTCCACATGGACATCCTGACACAAACATACCACCACCCAAAAGAATTAAACTCACACTACCACATTCAGGAGACGTCTTAGCATAATCATCCTTAACTTAGTATTTTGATGTTGATTTCTGTAGATAAACATTGTTGTTTTATGTATCGCATGAGATTGTTTTTTTTTTTTTTACTTGTGAATATGTGTCCACATCTGTACATTCCCCATGTGATGACTTTTCCACTGAAAGACATTATTCCTATCACAGTATATTTCCACCCTTCACGAAGTAAAAAGACTTTTTGTATATAACAATGTTTATTGAAGTGCGCTCATGTATATATTTTCAGTGATGTTGTTAAAAGTCTATTGCTTCACATTCATGTACAGATTTCAATAAATGTTGTATAAAGACTTCACTTTGTTTTCCGAAACACTAACGTTATGAGGGATTTAGTATCTTTCACATGGATGCACTCTTGTAAACCATTGGTAATTTTGATAGCAATAGATGGTATAGTTTGTTTGACGACGGGATGATAGAAAATAGATTCAAACATCTTCAAGACAATTCCATATGAAAAGTCTTTAACATGAATGAAATCACGTAAAATGTAATCTTTTATCTCACCAAAAAAAATATAAAGAATCAAATCACTTTGAATGTAAAGGTGCTGTTCATGTTTATCAAGTGTCATTGGTGTTTCTATACCAATCGTATGCGCAGCACAAACACTGTTTGTAGCATTGAAAAACCAAAGAGTTTTTTCAAATTTTTACTCAATTGACATTGAATGTCATCACCCAGTTTCAGAACAACGCGTTGATTTTTCAATTGAAAACGAAATTGGTGTGTCTTTACATCATATTTACTTTTCATCACATGCTTCAACTTCTGTTGTATATAAGGATTTACTACATGAATGATTAAAAGCTTTCAACTGTATGATATAGACGCGGCATTATATTGATAGCAACTTTAGATTCTTCATAAGACTGTAAATTTTCTTGATGCGATCGCCATAATGTCCACCCACCATTCATCATTAACTGAATCACTTTA
This sequence comes from Prostheceraeus crozeri, assembly GCA_907163375.1. Classification (NCBI taxonomy): domain Eukaryota; kingdom Metazoa; phylum Platyhelminthes; order Polycladida; family Euryleptidae; genus Prostheceraeus; species Prostheceraeus crozeri. Next base: position 12,975 of record CAJQUW010012793.1, on the reverse strand, counting down.
GTGTGGATATTCATGAGAACCATACACCACACCGCTTCCAATAATAGGCGTATAATGTCTTACAAAATGACGCAAGGTTGGAGAGAAATAAACTGTAAGTTTGTCATTATATTTCTGAATAACCAACTTATTTTTGTCCGCCATAATTTTCTCTCCATACTTCTTACCCACAGTCTCATTCCATCGTTTTACTAACTCAATAAGTGATAAAGGTTGAACACCTCGCTTTTTCAAAATGATGCGTTCTTCGCATTCTACAACATCTTCATCAAATATTTTAAATCTATAATGAAATTTGTTGATTCGATTTGAATAAACTTTTTTAACATTTGCAGTAGCATTTGACGTTAGATGTAGTCCATGACCAAAACCAAGATGTGGATAGAATTCACTATCCAACCTCAGCGTAAGACCTTTAGTAAAAGAATGAAAGCGGAGGAACTGTCTCCCACTCCTATGATAGATAGTAAACTCATAAGCTTTCTGATTTTTATTCTTCATGATGGAAGTATTACCACTGTTGAATGCCTTAATAATTTTCTCATTCCCAAATGGCTCATAAGAATCTGATTTTATCTGAATCCATTCATAGTTCCACTTTCCATCTGATGTTAAATTGTATGGGAAATGAAATGCATTATTCATCGTTATTCCATCATGGGTGCGAGGAGTCAATATCATTTCTTCCAAATCATTCACATTCTGAATATTGCTATCATAGCAAATACTAGAAACGCCAACTGCCCATTCACCTTCTAATTGCAGTGGCCGATTTAATTCTACTCGATAGTCTGATGGTTTATTTTTGGGAAATTAATTCATAGAAGCATTACTGGGCAAGTAGATTATAAACGAGTCCTTATTTTCACTTTCCATATTATTCACATTGGAAAAATATATTAGCATACTTGTGCATTAACTCTTCATTCGGAAATGGAGTGTAATACTTGTCACAGCTTCTTTATGAAAAGGAATCAACGCACCATCATCATCATAAATGGCAATATCAATTTGTGGGATGTAGTTTGATTTCAGCTTTGTATAATGCACTTTCTTGTAAGTATGCTCAGATAAAATACTGCAGCTTTTTGGATGGTATGGTATCATTGCTAGCAATGGAGCTTCAACATCTCCCACACGTACATCTCACCTATATTGGAATATATCTGAAAATAGTTAATACGAACGCGATAGCGACATGTCTGCGCTAGCTTTGGTTACAGTACCAACTTTTAAAGATATTTTGAAAAGAAAAATTGAAAGTAAAAAAAATCAAAACCCAAAATGTCCATTAGAGTTTTATCCATAATTAGTTCAATACCTTTTCCATTTATAGTGAGAGACAAAGTACCTTCTTTTTCAGAAAATGAAATATGTTGCTCATTAATCACTTCATTTAAATAATCTACAACCAATTTAACCGAAGTAATAATGCGAGGCATCATCACTCTTGTTTCATGTAAGAAACCACCAAAAGGCTCTACACTCTTTCTGTATAAAGATACGGCCCATTCTGTATCAAATTGATTTGACCTTTCACATGGTAAATGTTGCATATCAGATTTTCCATGAACAGCTGCAGAACGATGTCGTAAGAACTGATGAAAATCTTTTGAACAAACTAATACTAGATCATCATCATTTAATTTGCTTATTGCAATATGATTAGATGATTTGATATAAGTCAATGTTGCCACTTGTTTACCATCAACTCGAAGGAGATAATTAAATTTCTTCAATAATGTTTCAGGAGTCATGTTGGTCTTTCTTGGCTTAATCACAATCTTCTTCACCAACGTCTTCTCATTTCTTGAATAAGATCTACATAATAAGCTTCCTCTCGATATATTAACTGTTTATGACCACTTAGGTGGTAATTAACGTTAAAATTATCATAGCTTGTTAAGGCGCTAGCGAGGTAGCCTAAATCATTTCTTAAACTTGGACTTAAACCAACAATCCAATCTTTCTCAACTACATGATGTACATAATTATAATCATCATTGTGCGGAGTAAATTGGACAATATGATTACACGCTTTATTCAAGAAATCATATATAAACTTTTTACATGATAAGAGATCTTTCTTTGGCCACTGTGGATTGTATACTCGGCACCCCCTTTCACATTGATAAGCAGCTGTACGCCTCATATTAATAGTCATCACCTCATGATCAAAAGTATAGACACAGTTGCTATAAACAAGTTGAGTGGACACCCATCACTCCTTCCCAATGGTCCGCCTTTTTTTTTTTATTTAGATGCTGTTGGTGCATGAATCAATGGGGGAGTAGAAAAGAGTGCGGCTTCGATTGCTAGTAATATCTCTTTGTACCGCATTGCTACGCAAAATATGATTAAAACCGCGACATTTTTATATTGCTAATCTGCAACTTTGCATAACATCATGAAGTACTTGATTTTGGACTCTCTACAATATATCAGAAGTTGATCGTGATGAAACTACATTTTTTTCAAAAATTCTCATGGTCATACATACATCAAGAGGGGAATTAACATTAACATGGCGACAAATTTGTCAACCTCAGAATGATATCATGAGGGATTTGGAATATTTTGAAACATTAAGATTCATCTCCTTGGGTATCAAGTTTGTTGGCTTCTGGCTTTCAACATTACAGAAATGAAATTCAAAATCTTCGCTACCATTCTCGTTCCGCTAAACTGTTTGTTCTCATTTCGCAAATACAATTGGAGAAGTATTAGAAGATAACATACCATCGCTCCAGTCATGACATTTATTTCCGTCGTGAGTTCATTCGCCCTACTATGCAAAATCTTTAATCAGACATGACTACCACACACATCAGAGTTGGAAATTAGATTCCCCTACAAAACGTATGAAACGGATCATGAATCCGAAACGTCTATTTTCAAGCAAACTGGATTCCATCAACTGGAAATGTGAGAAGAGAGTTTTGCTTTTATCTTATCGGTCATTTTTCCAATCCTCTACATTCATAATCATGAAGGACTTGGAAAATACTTTCTATATGAAAAGACATTCACGTATTGGAAATCGCATCTGGTTGCGCGTCAACAATCGGCGAATTCAACTCTATCATTCCCAACTGCATACTAACTTCACATTTCATCAAGGTAGTTGGGAAAAGTATAAAAGGAAGGTACATCGCTCAATTTACTCATTCTTTGCATCATAAAAGCGCCCATCGCTACACCATCGTCAACAATTCTTCCGTCGCTTCAAAGAGACTCGTACAAGACCACCAAAATCGATCTCACAACATTACAACAAAAGCTTCCAAAAAGCAAGTATTACCCGGGCCGTCCTCAAATGTTAGTGGTGAAGATGAACAATTCACGGAATCTTCAACTCTTCCCAAATGGGACTGTACAGTTTCTCCGCCCTTCTCTCATTCTTCGGCGCAGTCAATGCGCTTAAGTCTACAAAGACCACTACGTCGATATGGAAGATGGAGAGGTGTGTGGGATGTCGAATCTGACTGTGGACAATAATGGTGATCTCTATCTCATTGAGTGACAGGCTTAGCATGTTTGAAGTATTCTACCACATTACAGTGTGTGTTATGAACCCGAACTTTTTCCTGCACGTCTCATTATTGTTGGTTTACCTGTGCAAGTGGCAATCTTTCATAATAGTAAAGTGGAGCATTACTGACAAAAATCACATAACACGGCATATATGATCCTAAGAACTATCTCATTGTGTATGTACGTACCCAGCGATTGTAAAATAAAATACAATTTTTCCAACAGGATGTTTTTATTGTTCAATCTGATAGAACTTCAAATCATTTTTTTCATTAGAGGATGATTTCATGAAAAAGTTTTGAATAACTGATGCAAACGAGATACATGTAAACCGTTTTAAAGATGAAGACAGGTACAAAGCACCACACGTTTGAGGTAAGTGTTTTGTTGTAGTATGCGTTCATTTCGCTGATATTGACGCCGGATGTTTTCTCAACCACTGCGTGTTGGTATATTTGGAGGTTGAGCAAGAGAAGTCACATATTCATCCACGTCGTCCTTCGCCAATAAAGATCGCTTTCCAATGCTCACCGCCTAAATTCTGTGAATGATGGTTAGCACAATAAGATGTTAGTGATTTACTGCAGTTGTAAGGATCGGCGTGAATAAACATTATCGAAAGCTTTTCAACGTCGCTTCGCGCATTAAACGCCTGCACTTTTTATTCTTAATATACGTCAGCAGTCAACCAACTCATCTCGTTTATACTGAAGAATCCGCACGATACTTGTAATCTTCAATATGTGAATCGAAGACGGCATAAATAATACATGATCGTCGCAGGTAGTGTTTCTTTTGAACCGCTAATATCCTAACGAATATTTTGAGGCACGTTCGCTTGACGTATAGGGTGCACTAATATCGCTGTCAGCAGTCAAATCAATGCTTAAATAGTATATCCCGCACTCTTTAAAAACTCTCATAGTCGTCCGTTTGTATCAATCCCGTTTTGTTAAAGCCAAAAACATCCATAAAAATCAACATAACTGCGCATATATATTGATCCGAAGCAAAATCTGGTTTGTAGGGTGGACCAAGATGGCTCACACCATTAACACTAAAGCAATTTCACTTAACTTGATTGTGTTTAAAATTGAAAGATTTCTTCTTATATTTACCAGTAAATGCTTCATTTTCAACATTGCCAACATGAGGACTTCGGCCTTCCGAGGGAAAGAGAATCTTCATGTAAACTCTTTTGGATCTTTCTCGAATTGTAAAGGTAGACTTTGTAGGCTGAACGGGTAAATGGCATTTTGGCGGTTAAGGCCTTCAGCATGCCCTCTAATGACACTTGTATTCGGTACTACTCGACGAATGTAAAGTGCAATATCTTCCACATGAATTCTAAAATTGTCAACTTTAGCAAATGCATTCAGCGCAAATTCAGGCTTATCAATTCACTTGAGTCCCGCATGCGGTATATACACAGTAAAAACTTTGACTGTCTAAAGAAGTCTAAATTCAGCGGACCATATAGCTGACATACTCTACTATCTTTAATCATAGCAGATCGCTTTACAAAGCCACTGTTTGTTTCAACATCAAATTTTCCTGCTTCATCTCTGTACCATCCCATGGCTTCCCTATGACTTTTTTGTGCTGCTGGATGAAACTGTGATACATGATTGAAATATGATTTATAGGGATAATCGCTTTGACCACCTTCCACCTGCTGCTCTCCAATCGTTAGAGAAACATCGCGAAGTAATGTACTCAATGGTAAATTGTTCAGCCTTCCAACTTTATGTGCTTCGTCAATAGAAGTTCCTTCTGCTTTATGAATTCTAAACCTCAAATCAAGCATCGCATAACTCAAATCTATGTAGTCATCACTACCACCAGGAATAACAAATTCAATGGGGCCAGCATTCTCAGCTGTTCGAGGATGATAATCTACAATACGTGAACTAAGAATATCTGTCTGTATGGCTTGTTGATCGAACAAACAAAAACCGGAAGTTTTACACTCCATGATTAGAAGTTATAGCAGCGTCGTCGTTTAGCGCCTGATGAATGATTAGAGCCTCTGCGACGTTTGCGTGAATGCCTTTTGACTGAAGATCGCACCTTACCAGCTCCGCGATGTTTCCTCCTTCCTTTATTCATTCGTTTAGGTGATTTCTTTCCTTGAGTAACACCAGCAATGGTCTGCTTCAATGTTTTTAAACCGCGTTCCTTCCCACGATTCAACAAACTGCTCTTAAAACTTCTACCTCTGGAAAGATCACTAGCAACATCACCAGCAAAGCCAACGGCATTACTTAAAACATTTCGTTTTAAAGATCTACCGACATTGGATATGAGAGGTGCTACAACAGATTTCAGTGCACCAAGTATGCTACCTCCACGTTGGCGGCGAGCACCGATGTAAATTTGTCCTCCGCCACTTACATAGGAGGGTCGTGAATAAAATGAGGCAGTTGGATTCATAGCTCAAACCCTAAACATTGTTAGTTACAACTTTGCATGAATCACTGTCGATCACTTAGATGAAAGATGTCGGCACGACGCATCCAAGAGTTCATACTTGAAGGATAACCAGTCCATTTAACAAGACACCATTCTTCACCTTGCCGTTTTTTACATCGAATGATTTTCTCTACCAAATATGTTTCACTTTCAGTGACTACCTCAATCTCATCGCGGTAAAAGCTACCCTCAATTTCTTCATTATCGTAATCTTTCAACTTGTAGGTGGTCGGAGAGTCTTTTTGATTAATCCTTGATACTGTAAATACCTCCTCTGTCCAATTCGGGAGGTACCCTTTAGCAAAAACACTTTTCACTTTTGAGATACGAACTTTATCGCCAATTTTCACATCACTTTTCACATGAGTGCGTTTACGTTGGAATGATTCGCGCACTTTATCTACATTGTCAGCATTTACATCTACTGGTCTGAGTCCAATAGAACGATGGATAGAGTGATTGTAGGCATGGAGTGTATCTTGTAGAACCTTTGTCCAATTTTGTGTCAAGTTGGCAGTAAAATGTCGCCACAAGCGATTTTTTAATGTGCGATTAAAACGTTCAACGAGTGCAGCTTTATAAGCGCTCTTTACACTAAACAACTCAATGTCATGCCTCTCAAATAATCTTGTCACATGCTGATTTTCAAACTCTTTTCCTTGATCACTCTGAATTCTTTTTGGAATGCGACCTTCTCGAAAAATTGTTTGGAATGCTTTTGCTACTCCTTTCCCTTCTTTAGTTTTTAAAGGTTGAGCCCACGCATAACGCGAGAAAATATCAATGACGGTTAAAATAAAATTATTGCCCGAGTTATGTTTTGAAATGGAGGCAACATCGCACAAATCTGCTTGCCACTGTTCATCGATGTCATGAACAATATAATGGCGGGTGCGGTACTTCTTTTTCGCTTGTTTGTGGAGTGTATAGGTAGCCTGACCCTTTAACCATCGTTTCACTTGTGATTGTGGAAGACCACTCGCTTTTGATAATTTCTTGATAGATGCAAATCCTGCCGGATGTTTTACATCATAATAGATTGACTTCAAACGTTCAGTCGATGACGGCTGACTCTTTTTCCTCCTTCTCATCTTTTTGTTTTCTTGCCTTTCTACATTTACAACAACTGCAGCATTTAGCTTTAGCGGTTTTGCGATCGTGTTCACATTGCTTAGGGGTTTCATTATGAGAGCTGGCGCAGCAAGTGCAAGTGACAACGACATTCACCTCTGGCGGCTCATTACATGGCAAGCAACACATCTGCTTCATATTAATAGTCTGAGAACATGTATTTCCTAGGAGGAGCTGTTTTACGTTTTCCTTTTACCAGTTTTAGTGGCGATGTAGATCTACGTCGAGTTCTTCCTCTTGTTTGCTTAGTGAGTGTGGGAGGGGATGTAGCAGGTGACGTCTTAAACCAATTTGTTGGCATTTTCATCGCCTGAAGCATTGGAGTAGTAGCCACTGTTGAATCAAGTTCTTTCAATGTCTCATTATTTAAAGCAAATTTTGGCACATTATGCTTTTTCAATAGTTTAAGAAAGTATGACCAACCAGGTGGAACATAGCCCTGACGGCGCTTTCTACGTGTCGCATACTGAATCAAGTCTTCATAACGTGAAGCATCAATCACTTTATTTTCATCTGTAATGATTTCTCCTCTATCATTTACATTGAGATGGGGTTCAATACTGTTGAAAAGAGATATGGCATGTGCGCGAGATGCTAAAGGTGTAGCAGTCGATACAGAGTCACGCATCTTATTCTTCAAGTTTTTCAATTGCTCAACAGTTTCCGATTGTAATAATACAGCACGATGTGGATCTTTGATGTGAACATTTTGCTGATAATCTATTTCTTTCCTATACATTTGATTTGCAAGAGGTTGCTTTACTTGCTGCATGGCAGTCAATTGTACATATTCATCCTGAGGAATAACAATCATGCGAGAATAAGAACTCATAGTTTGTAGATAATCATGGGAGTTTTCAAAATATCACTTCGAAATCTAAATTCTTCCGGACACTCTTGCGTAAAGTCAATGAATAAGTAACCGTATGGTTTTTCAGTAGCTGCTTGAAAAATTTCAATTAAGGCTTTTGATCCTCTGGGTGCAACTTGTCGCGCTAAAATTTCAAATTGACTTTTATCTCGCGGATTCTTGAAAATAGCATAATAGTGTGTATTCAGGTTTCGTGTACGAGCTTCTTTTCCATCAGGAAACAAATTTTGTGTAATATAGATGATAAAACACCTTTTATGGTGTGCTGCGCGAGTGAACATATCTGTAACATCTTTTGAATTCTTACTTTCTTTTAATAAATCATCCAATACAACAACATCATTAGACTGAAGTTTATCCACTGGAATAATTCCTTCATGTCGAATAAAGTTGCGACTTTGCAATTCCTGAAACAGCGACGGTTGATAAATACCATAACACCAAATCACTCGATTGATAGGTTCCTTAAACAACTCCCTTCTTTTATCCAATAAATTCAGCGTGAAAACAGTTTTACCTGCATGAGATGGACCTGATACAGTCAGAACTTTATCACATTGAAGTCTGAAATCCATTTTATTACTTTGAGACTCAACATTTGCATAATTAACGCTTAGAGCCAAAGATATTTCCCAATAGGTTGCCCACGGCAGGAGCTATCATTGGAAGTATTGCTGAAAGGAAACCGCCCTTTTGTGTTAGAGTTTTCCTCTTTCTTTGAAGGGCGACTTTAGGATTGGAGATGAAACGCAATTTCGTAGCATATCGCTTAAGTAACTTTCGTTGTTTTGGCGCTAATTTCTTCGTCCTCAACTTCCTCACATGAGAAATAATTTCACAAATGAATTTATCGTTAGCATGTCGTATAGCATTGTATCGCTGATTTGCTTTCATTCGTCGGAGAGCTTGAATGGCTGAAGAAAACTTTTGACTTTTACGTTTCGTCATTTTACGTTTCGCCATTTTCCGTGTTAGTCTTTGCTAAAACCTATCTTTACCACATTTGCATAGGTACTAACTATTGCGACATAAGTGACACTCGAAATGAGCAATGTCACAGTGGTTACATTGGCAAAGTTGAATGCAATTACGTATGAAACAGCGTTGACAAAAAGCATGCTTACATCTCTTGAAGATGCGCTTTTCATTTCCATCCTTTCGCTTACATACATCGCAACACATAGTTTCACCGTTACTGATGTCTATAGCAAGTCTTTTTGAAGATATGAATTTGCTAGCCTTTTCTAAATAATAGACGCATGTACAGAAGGAATATACTTCGAGAGTGAGCAGACATAGCTCGAAAACCAGTTGTGCTACAATCAAGTACCACTGCATTTTCAATTTTTCTTTATGGAAAGTTGAATGTGAATATCTGAAATCGCTTCAATCACTAGACTGCTACCATGATGGTTAAATGCGTTAAGACGTTCAGCAATTTTTATCATATGTCTTTTAAAAAATTCTTCGGGGTGATCTACCACTTCCATTGAATAAGAAGCAAAATGGAAAGAGCGACTTTCCACCTCTTCCTTTCCAAAATGACTAAACTTAATTTTCGCAACTAATCGCGCCATGACAATGCTATCAGAGAATGTATTCATTAACTCTAGAAATAGAGTGCTAGCATCATCGACCACTGCTTCGATGTCGGTCTCATCTTTATGAAAATTTATCACATAATCTTGAACAGCTCCTTTTAAACTTTGCCTATGAAAACGTAATGTTCCGCAGTCGTTTGAGAAAGACATGATCGCCCTTTAACTAACCCATCCATTGCATGAAAACAACAACTCTTCTCATAGTAACATTTATTGAATAACGGTAACAAGCATGCATTATAAATCAATGGTTTGAAAGAGATAAAATAGATACAGCTGATAACTATCATACAGCGAGCAATGATAACCATACAGGACTTTGGCAGTGTTGAGGTAAGGAGGAAAGAAGCATTGGTTATGAACGTAGCTACTACAACGAACAGACAAAATAGGAACACACAAATCCTTAAAACGTTTCGTGACTTCATGATAATGTTGATTCACTCTACTATCCCAAGGCGGGAGCAAAATATCATCAATGATTAGATTGGGAAATACTTTCCTCTCCTTACCAGGATTATTACAAAAGATGCGTATAACATTGAAAGCAGCTAACCATCGTTTAAAGTCAATAAGAAGAGCACTCTCACAAGAAAAGCCATAGTCTTGCAAATATTTCAGATTAAGTCCATGAATGTGTTTTCTCGCCCATTGATCAACATTGGGATCGCAGTTGGCATGTTGATGATAGACACTAACAATCTGATATGTCCAATTGTTCATAGCAATAGCACTGAGCTCCTGTACAGGTTCACCCTCACAATCCATAAAAATGATGATAGAAGCCTAAAACGGAAATTTACACATCTAAGGAAACGTTCTATAACATATTACAAAATGAAGAATTACATCGATGCTTTTCACGACAAAATACACAAATGATATGATGGCAACGAAGAAGTCTTTATCATGAATGAAATCACGTAAAATGTATTCTTTTTTCTCGCCAACAGAAATAGGTAAAATCAAATCACTTTGAATGTAAAGGTGTTGTTCATGTTTATCAAGTGTCATTGGTGTTTCTATACCAATCGTATGCGCAGCAGCAAACACTGTTTGTAGCATTGAAAAGCCAAAGAGTTTTTTCAAATTTTTACTCAATTGACATTGAATGTCATCACCCAGTTTCAGAACAACGCGTTGATTTTCAATTGAAAACGAAATGTGGTGTGTCTTTACATCATATTTACTTTTCATCACATGCTTCAACTTCTGTTGTATATAAGGATTTACTACATGAATGAAGCTTTCAACTGTATGATATAGACGCGGCATTATATTGATAGCAACTTTAGATTCTTCATAAGACTGGTAAATTTTCTTGATGCGATCACCATAGATGTCCACCCACCATTCATCATTAACTGAATCAGCTTTAGTGTGATATTCATGAGAAGCATACACCACACCGCTTCCAATAATAGGTGTATAATGTACCTATAATGTGTAGGATTATGTACCTTGGATGTTTCTTCCACTGGCCTCAGTTGTAGATGATCTGACCGTAGCGAACCTTGTAACGTTTGACCGCCATTTTGTCCTACTAGTGCAGCAGATGGAGTAGATGCCTGAAAATGAAAAAAGATTGTATTAAGTTTACGTTCAAGGGAGGAGAGGGAGGGAAGTAGTGACTTACCATTTTAGTTGGATAATAGAACAGGGAACTAGAGAGAGAGAGAGAATGTGCGTCCGTCACTCGTGTGATTCAACGATGGAATGATTCTCACTGTGGAAGGCTCGCTATTTATAAAGAAATGCTTGATTCTCATTGGATGATGATCCTCATTGGACAATAACATCACGCTGATTCCAAATCTGAAATCCGTTTTCCCATCCGATGCTTCGTTTTGAAGCTAGAGCCCAAAACGTCCCAAATTCTAACTCTGTCGTTTTTCGCCAATGTCCCAAAATCTTAAATGGTGTCTCACATCTAAACGAAGACAGATAGGAACAAGCCGATTCTTTCACTGAATTTGTCTCACTCTTAGCTTTCAAACGAGCTATCGCACGACAAAATCCGTCCACTAGAAGCCAAAATCGAAGCAAGCTGTCCAGAGGGGGGGGACGTCAGCGAAATTTCAGAATTTGATGAAAAATGTTTTGGTGACGGTCCCAGGTCGAAATTCCACACTTTGGAAAATTTTCAAAATTTTACCCATACAAAGTCACTCTGACACTTAGGATTTTTTCAGGTAAGCGAGCTCCGACCTAAAATCTTGTAACCGCTCTAACTTTTGAACGAAGACAGATAGGAACAAGCCGATTCTTTCACTGAATTTGTCTCACTCTTAGCTTTCAAACGAGCTATCGCACGACAAAATCCGTCCACTAGAAGCCAAAATCGAAGCAAGCTGTCCAGAGGGGGGGGACGTCAGTGAAAATTTTTTCTCTGCGATTTCGCTGGAAACATCCTTCCTAACCCAAAATTTCACGTAGATTCCGAATCTGGCCTCCGTTTTCTCATCCGATGCTTCGTTTGGGCGCTACACACCAAAACGTCCCAAATTCTAACTCTGTCGTTTTTTCGAAAAATGTTGAAAATTTTTTCTCTCCGATTGACTTGAAACTCACCATACAGATAAAGAATTTCACGCTGATTCCAAATCTGAAATCCGTTTTCCAATCCGATGCTTCGTTTTGAAGCTAGAGCCCAAAACGTCCCAAATTCTAACTCTGTCGTTTTTCACCAATGTCCCAAAATCTTAAATGGCGTCTCACATCTAAACGAAGACAGATAGGAACAAGCCGATTCTTTCACTGAATTTGTCTCACTCTTAGCTTTCAAACGAGCTATCGCACGACAAAATCCGTCCACTGGAAGCCAAAATCGAAGCAAGCTGTCCAGAGGGGGGGGACGTCAGTGAAAATTTTTTCTCTCCGATTTCGCTGGAAACATCCTTCCTAACCCAAAATTTCACGTAGATTCCGAATCTGGCCTCCGTTTTCTCATCCGATGCTTCGTTTGGGCGCTACACACCAAAACATCCCAAATTCTAACTCTGTTAAAATTTTGAAGAAAAATTTTTTCTCACCGATTGACTTGAAACTCACCCTACCGATGCAGAATTTCACGCTGAACACGAATCCGACCTCCGTTTTCTCATCCGACCACTCCTTCCACTCGAAACAACCCATTTTATAACCCAACATTCAGCAGATTGCACCAAAAACATCACACACTATAGCCTCAAGACTAATCCTGGCGGTCGCCCAAGTCCACCACGACACTCTATCGTTCCAGAGGGGGGGGGACTCAGACACGAAGCACCACGGCGGCCGACCACGACACTCTGCCGTTCCAGAGGGGGGGGACTCAGCGATGGCGGCCATCTTGCGCTATCTGGTGTTCGCCGTTTTCTTACTACT